>CM039721.1:10693736-10856252 GCA_022539455.1 Dendrobium nobile | reverse complement strand
ATGGGTTTAAGTGATCAATGTAGTGAAAGAGTAGATCAGTGGCATTGAATTCTCTTTGGGCTCATATGTAGAAAGGTGGTGAGGGAAAAGTAGAGGGGTGATGTGGATTCGGTCCCGGCTTTTGGAATATGGAGGTGCGAAGGATTTGTTGGATTGTTCCTAGCATCTTTGACTAAAGAGCTAGTCTCTCAACATGGAAAGGTGCTTTGGTCTGGCGAAGGAAGTGATTCGCCATGGACCAGTCAAGGTCAGGACTCAGAAGAGTTAAGTGCAGCTTATCCCGTGGTGGATAGCTGTAAAAGACAACACAATTCCTGAAATGTGATTTCGACAGGCGCGTCGATTCACATAGGAGTGTCAGGGCTGTGAAGGTAGGGTTAATGCGAAGATTTGCGAAAAAAATCTTGAAGATAACTCGGTATTGAAATGGAAATCAAGAGACAGATGAAACAAGGAGGTGTGAGCAAAAAGATCCATTACCGGGTATGAGTGTGGGCTGGATTGATGATTCTGGAACGGTTATCCCACCTCTTGTAACGAGGTAGGCGGTCATCTTTTGCTTCTCCATGAAATGAGGGTCAATCCGAGCCCTCGAAGACTCTCAGAAGTTTGTCGAACCACGTTTCCACCAGCCATAGAGATGGAGTAGCAAAAAACAAAGAGGGAGAAGGATGAAGAGTGAAAAAAACATGGCTTGGTAACGGCCTGAATTTAAAGAAACGGCCATATCATCCTGGCGATGCAGAATCATCCAGGCCGATTGGTTCAATAATTGTACGGCCGATTGGTCAAAAGCGGTCCGATCGTCGGGCCGATCAGATATCGGCAGGCCGATTAGACACAGGTGATCGTCCCGAAGGAGTCTATCGGACAACATTGAAAAAGCAGATCGTCCGGGCCGATTAAGTGTATCGTCCAGGACGATGCACAATAATTGATCTACTGGCGAAGTTAAAACGTTTAAATCGCTTGCCAGTGTATCGTCCAGGATGAAACAGTGGATCGGCCGGGCCGATTGTCTAATAATGGATCGTCCAGGCGATTTAAAGATCAAAAACGTGCTGACACGTGGATCGTCCAGGACGATCCAGTGTATCGGCCAGACGATGAGCATAAATGCATCGGCCAGATCGAAATATTCTATCTGCCAGGATATCTCATGATTTGCAAAGAGTTCGTTCAGATCATCCAGGATGATCATATGATCGTCCAGGACGATGAGTTACAGCAAACACAGAAAAGGTCAGCTGATGGATTTTGAAGAGAAATTTGTCCTATCGTCCAGGACGATAAAATTATCAGCCAGGACGATGTGACTAAAATATTGAAAACAAGGAAAAGATGGTGATGATACAAGACCCTAAAAAATAAAAACAAAAGCGAGAGGAAAAAAGAATAGTCAAAACACAATAAAACAAACAAAAATACACAACGAAAATCAAACAACGTATTTTTGGTTTTAATTTTCTAATTTTCTTTTTGTTTTAGCAAATGATTTCATTAATAAAATCTCAAATATTTTAAATCTTTATGAGTTCTAGGAGTCAAGGAGTTTAACAAATTCCAATCAGAAGATAGGTTGAACATGATTTGTTAACCCTAGATAGACACTTTAGGGTACAAAATTCTTTTGGAAAATAAAAATCCAAGCCCAGAATAACTATATAGGATATAAGATCCATTCAGAATTGTTTACAAGAAAATCTTCTCATAATTAATAACCACAAGTAATTTTTCTATTCTTGGAAATTGAAATCAAGTCTTGAAACATCAACATAATCAATGAGTTTTCTAAGTTTTAAGAGTTTTACCAAGAGGGGATAGCTTGCATTTAGTGGGCTCATTTTATGCCTCTTTTTATTTTGATTGGCTCTTTTGAGCATTTTTGATTCTTTGATACACTTTTGTGTATAAACTTTCTTTTCAATTTGGCTCTATTGGCCCTCTTTCCTTTTTTAACTTTTCAAGCTAGAATACTCTTTAATTACCTTAAAAAAAAAACTAATTGTGAGTATATCCTCAGTATTAGAGAGATAGGGCTCTCTCTCTAACATAGGGAAGAACAATCCACAACAAAAATCTCAAATCATGTGTGATAATGCAATGGCCAAGATTTCGAAAGCTTGAAGATATCTAAGAATCTTTGGCTATTATGCATAAGATAAATTGATGTAGCAAGATAAGAAAAAAGATCTTTAAATGAAAAGCCATTGGTTAACTGAGTTTGAAATGAGCAGAGCGATCTTGAAGAACCCTTGTGATCCCCTCACAAGCTCCCCCTCACAAGATTCCTCTCTCTCTCCTCTCTCTCTCTTTCTCTCCTCAAGGTCTTCTCAGGTCAAGAGCCAGCAGCCAAAGGTCTGTCTAAAAACGTTGATACAAGAGCTATTTAAATAGAAGACTTCAAAGGAGCTCATTAATTGCAAGTTGCCGATAATATGTCCAGGACGATAATGGACATCGCCTGCTCGATCAGTACAAATCACAGAAGATCGGCCTGGGCATCGCCCTTTTTGGGTGCTGGACGATTGAAATTTGGCTTGATTGTCCTGGCCGATCTCACGATCGTCCAGGCCGTATCAGTTCAAATCAGAGGCAAATCATCTTGAGCATCGCCCTTTTTGTAGTGCTAGCCGATATTTTAGTCCTTAAGTAACTTAAGGATTTGAATAGATCGTCTGGCCGATCCGCGATCGTCCAGGACGATATGATCTTATCAATCATCCTTAATTACTCCCTTGTTTCCTGATCAATTAAGGCATAATTTGATTTTTCGTCCAGCCGATCTGTGGGTCGTCCTGGCGATAATTTAAAAATATTGTATACCTTAATTATCTATGGCGGCTACTTGTTCTATTTTGTGCTTATCGTTCCTGGCCGATAACGTATCGTCAAGGCCGATATGTTAATGTCGGTGCGCCTTAATTAAGAATCCTGATTAGTGTCTCTGGTTTTAACTCGATCGTCAGGACGATCCAATGGATCGGCTGGCCATGTGACAAAAACAGAGATTCTAAATCTCTCAAGTGTGTGTGGTAGGGCTAACTTAGTATCAGTCTTTGAACATTACAAACTGACGCAGAAGAGAAAAAAAAGATTACGACTGACTCTACCTATAAACTACGCAATCCTGAACTGGCTTCTTTTTGATCGTCCGATCTTCGATTCCTGAAAAGTTTAGAAGCAACAAGTAGTCCAAGAAAAATAGTGTTTGTCAATTCATCAAAACATAAAGTCATGAAATAAATAGATTGCAACTCCATATAGTTATCGAGATCTTGATTATTAGTAGAGTGTTTTTTTTAGAGAACTTATTATTCACTAAATTGGTCTAGATTGTGGTTACTGATAGATGGATGGGCTCTTTTAATTTGGGTGTCTGATGTCGGAAGACGGAAGATCTCCCATTGTTACTATATGGATCTCTTTCCCTAATTACTATTGCAATTTTTTTTATTCTCATGTTCTCCTAATGTGTTTTTTTATCCATATTTGGTCGTCCTCTGCAAACTGACCAGCGAAAGGTCAACCGGTCAAGGACTGTTCTGTTGCTTAGGAGGTCTTATGGAACTGATATCACATAAGAATCACCTAAAGACATATGATTGGCTCTAAATAAATTGTGGGTACTTACAAAGGTTTATTTTGAAAAAGTGTCCGGATTTTTTGTTTGCATCAAAAATTCATTGGGCATGCTTTACATGACTGTTTTGTAGCTCATCCCCAAATAAAAAGAACAATTTGATTTCTAAAAATCGTGGTTGCTCCTAATGTTGGAGAACACAGTGTGCTTGAAAGTTCCTATTCTTTCGGTGTGAAATATAATCTTGATCCTCTTGCTTCGAAGCCTCACGCGTATGGAAAAATAACATAGAGTCTAATCCTTTAGACATATCTAATGGAAATGAAAATTTGTTGGAAATTAGTGAAAGATGGATTACAATTTACTATGTGTGCGATGTTGATGGTGGATGAGGAGCAATACGCCTAATACTGTGGGTGAAATGAAGTTGAGATGATAAAGGGGGGTGATCTACTACTAATATTACGATTGTTAATATTTTTTGGAGGAGGACAATAGGATTTTAATCCTAAATAATGTTCCTACTGATTTTAGCTACTCTTCAGTTAATGGTGGGATAAAATAATAGTGAATATGAGCTAAATTTAAGGTTGTGGAGTCCGCGATCCTGGTCACAAGAGGAAACCCAATCTTAGGACACATCATAGCCTATGTCCTTGAACCAAATACCAACTTCAGTATCCTATTCCACCCAAACCTCCCCAACTCCTGCTACTCAAAATAGTTCCTTCAGTACCCTTCACCAGTACTCGTCTTCACCTGAGGAACCTCAGGGGGCTGGTGAGGAGGAGGCTCCCGCTCCCGTTCCTGATCTTGTTCCTCTCCACCAGCACTCACCGGTTGATCAGTTGATAGAGAGGTTTGATCATTGGGAGACCCGCTTCGATGCTTACGTTGCTGCATAGGAGCAGCAACATTCTGAGGACATTGCCCGCTACGAGCAGAATCGCGCGGAGGACTTAGCCCGCTTTGATAGTTACTTGGTTCATCAGCAGCAACAACATGACCAGGACATCGCCTGGTTCAATGCTCAGTTCACCACACTTGCCACCTACTTTCAGCAGCCACCTCACCGCCTCCATCTGATGATCAGGGCCCCTCGTTTTTCTAGCCTATATTTTTTTTACTGTTTGTTTCTGTTTTATGTAGTTTGCTTGTTAGTCTTTGTTTGTTGTGGTGTTTTCTTTTTGTATCTGGGCCCTCTTTTTGTGATGACAAAAGGGGGAGTAGGGTAAGGTAGGGAAAAGCTGTTGGGGTTTGGGGTTTGTAACTTTGAATTTCAAATTAACCTTTTTTTTATATTTTTTTCTACTTGTGTTTGCCATCATCAAAAAAGGGGAGATTGTTGCAAATCTATTTTTTCATGACTTATGTTTTGATGATTGACAAACACTATTTCTCTTGGACTACTTGTTGCTTCTAAATTTTCAGGAATCGAAGATCGGACGATCAAAAAGAAGCCAGTTCAGGATTGCGTAGGTATAGGGTTGAGTCAGTTTGTAATCTTTTTTTTTTCTCTTCTTGAGTCAGTTTGTAATGTTCAAAAGACTGATACTAAGTAGCCCTACACACACACACACACTTGAGAGATTTAGAATCTCTATTTTTGCTCACATCGGCCAAGCCGATCCATTGGATCATCCTGGACGATCGAGTTAAAACCAGAGACACTAATCAGGATTCTTAATTAAGGCAGCCGACATTAATTATCGCATGGACGATACGTGTATCGGCCAGGACGATAAGCTCAAAATAGAAAGAAGTAGCCGCCATAGACAATTAAGGTATAATGTATTTTTAATTTATCGGCCAGGATGATCCACGGATCGGCCTGGACGAAATTATCAAATTATGCCTTAATTGATCAGGAAATCAAGGGAGTAATTAAGGATGATTGATACGATCATATCGTCCTGGACGATCGGAGGATTCGGCCAGGACGATCTATTCAAAATCCTTAAGTTACTTCAGGACGATAAATATCGGCCAGCTCAAAAATAGGGCGATGCTCAGGACGATTTGCCTCTGATTTGAACTGATCGCCTGGACGATCGTGAGATCGGCCAGGACAATCAAGCCAATTTTCAATCATCCAGCACCCAAACAGGGCGATGCCCAGGCCGTTCTTCTGTGATTTGTACTGATCGGCCAGGCCGATGTCCATATCGTCCTGGACGATATTATCGGCAACTTGCAATTAATGAGCTCCTTTGAAGCTCTTCTATTTAAAGAGCTCTTGTTCAACATTTTTAGAAGACCTTTGGCTGCTGCCTTGACTGAGAGAAGACCTTGAGGAGAGAAAGAGAGAGAGGGAGAGAGAGAGGCTCTTGTGAGGGGGAGCTTGTGAGGGGATTCACAAGGGTTGCTTCAAGGATCGCTCTGCTTGTCTTTCGTCTGGAGTTTCTCGTCCGTGGTAGAGTCGGTAGAGGTAAGGAGTTTGCTTTTGGTTGTGGTTCTCTGCCAACTTCACGAGGAAGCAAAAGGAGGTAGGTTCTCTTCCTTGCCGGGGTGGCAAAAAGGAGGTTCTTATGAGGGCTTCTCCGCCTAGCCGTGGGGGCTAAAGGAGAGTCACGTTT
This sequence comes from Dendrobium nobile, assembly GCA_022539455.1. Taxonomy (NCBI): domain Eukaryota; kingdom Viridiplantae; phylum Streptophyta; class Magnoliopsida; order Asparagales; family Orchidaceae; genus Dendrobium; species Dendrobium nobile. The sequence continues at coordinate 10,850,093 of CM039721.1, read as the reverse complement.
TGTAGTGCAATACTTGGAGGGTGCCTCCAAGGAGTGGACATAGGTCGACTTGACCGAACCACTATAAATCTCTGTGTTCTTTTTCTTGCTTCCGCACTTTTTACATTCCGCATTTTATTTCTGTGGTGTGATTTGGTTTATGCAATTTTTTTTCTTTGTGAAAAGAGTTTTTAAAATACCAATTCACCCACACTCTTGGTTAGCTTGGGACTAAGTTCATAGGGCTTAACATCCTGAACGAACTTTCAAGTAGTATCAGAGCACTTTCTAGTGTCATCTGAGATCTTTCATATGGAAACATGTCTAGCATCAAGCAAGTCAATAGAGAAATTCACAGATAATTTCAGTTTAGAAAAAAAAATTTCTAATCGCATCCAGATTCGGTTGCCTAACACAAAACTTCCCAACCAAAGTAAATTAATATGGGCTAGCAAGTTTAAAATGTCATCTTCCAACATCAAGAGTGCTGGAACACCTTTAACAGTAGATTTGGTGAAAGAGATACCAGAAGATTGGAAGAAGAAGGTCCCGCTAAAACATCTCGGAAAGATCGAGATGTAGAAGAAGAAATAGCAGATCCAGCCAAACCTTTCAACGAGACAGCCGTAGTTAGTTGGTGGGGAGCACCCCACGCATCAGGAATCTGAGAGGTCGTACCCTTCTCCATTAAGAGAAATAACAACCAAAGGCCAAAAGGCTAGAGCAGATCGAGAAACATGACGTAGAGCAATGATCTATGCCGAGAATGAAGAACGATCGACAGGAAAGATGAAAAAGTAAGAAGGCAACAAAAATCGCCCTCGAAGACGCTAGAGCTAGAAAACCCTAGCGCTATGATATAAACGATATATATATATATATATAATATATATATATATATATATAAACATGTATATATATATATATATAATATATATATATATAATATATATATATATATATATATATAATGCATGCATGTGAACAAGGATACCTTGCAACTGCAAGTTGATTTAATTCAGATTTGTAAAGAGCTTGTCCATATTCTTGCAATTAAGAACTTTATGATTTGTCATAGCTTGGAAATATCACATAAAGGAACAAAAAGAGAGAAAATAGTGAAGAGATATTAGGGGAGAATATTATTCCTTTATTCAAATATTTATTAATTTAGTGCTTAGTATTTTCCAAAAAATAGAGATTAATTAAAAAAATCTATCTATTTTTTCATACTATGTAGTTCTTTTAGCACAAAGATATTTATAAAATTATTATCATAGAAGTAAAATTATAGAAGGAAATTTTTGCATATGTCATAATTTACAATTTTTTAGCACAAAGAGAAAGGCATTTTTGAACCAGGTGCTTTTTTATTTAATTAGCACGTAAGCCTTGAGTGAGTTTTATGAAAAAAAAAAACATTTACCTAAAAATTTTCATAATAATGAAATAATTAAAAAAAATGGCTTGGTTATATCTTACAATTTATTTAGCACAAAGTAAAAGGGCTTTTATTTAAATTTTTTTATAAATGTATAAATCATTTCACATATAATGAGCAATCATTTCAATATGCATACAAATTCATATATGAGAAAGATGTTTAAGAGTCATTTTTTTTTAATATTTAAAATTGAGATAACTTTCTTTTACAATTTTATGTAATTCTTTATACTCATAATATTATAATGAATGAATTAAAATTTTATTTAGACTTTTTATTTGGTATAAGACTTGAGATTCAATGCCCCACTCCAATTATTATTCTTCTGCTCTCTCCTCCTCAAAGAAACATCTTCTAGTTGGCAAACAACTTACTTAAAGTCCCAACAACTATCATATTATGATTTTTTTTTCCCTTAGAAGCATTAGTCACTCTCCCACTCTTTCAACTACATAGATAAGGATTTATTACCATATTCAGCTAAATGTTGGCACCCACTATTACAAATAATTTCCATGGCCTACTTCATATCGACCATGCTCCTTAAATCCCAACATGCTTTAGTTTTAAGCTTCAAATTTTTGGCACCTTTGTGTGCTACTTTGTTATGCACTTAGCTTGCTTCAATCCTCTTTCTACTTGAATTCATCACACTTTACGTGCATGCTTAAAATGTTGCGAATCAATGGTTTATGATTTTGATGATAGCAAACATTCTTATTTCTCTACAACTGCCTTATGTACTGACATTTCAGGTCCACACGATCGGACTGCAATTGGAATCAGCTCAAGATTGGGTAGTAGACTAGGTCTGAGTCAGTTTATAATCTTTTTCCTTTCTTGAGTCTGTTGTATTTGGTGTGGGATCTATTGATTTGTAACTTGAAAGATTTCCTGTTGTTCCTTATAAGATTTCTATTTTTGGTAATATCGGCGGGACGATATTTATATCATCCTGGACGATATTTATATCATCATGGACAATATGTCCAAAATTAGAAAACCCTAATAAGGGCATCCTCATTAAGGCAACCGTCATTAGGGGATCGGCCTGGACGATAGTCTAAATTCAAAAAGAATCAGCCGCCATAATCAGTTTAGAAATTCTTTATTTTAAGTAATCGGCCAGGACGATATTCGTATCGTCCAGAACGATCTAACTCAATTATGCCTAAATTTATCTGGTATCTTTGGAAAGCATTAATGGTTGATTGATACGATCACATCATCCGGGACGATCGCCTGATCGGACGGGATGATGTCCTGGACGATCTATATTGGACAGCTCAAATTCAGTGTGATGTTCAGGACGATTGAAATCGATTTTAAACTAATCGGCCTGGACGATCGTGATATCGGCCAGGACGATGTAACCAATTTTCTTTTGATCGTCCCAAATTGTTCCGGGCTAATGAGCTGAATTTGTACTGATCGGCCAGGACGATTTCTATATCGTCCTGGACGATAAAGTCGGCAACTTGCATTAATGAGCTCGTTTTTAGCTCTTCTATTTAAGCTATGACAAGGCACTTTGTAAGTGTCTTTGGCAGCCATTGTAGCTTCGTTCTTTTGGGGGGAAACTTGAAGAGAGAGCTTGAAAGGGAGTGAGGAAAGGGTGGAGTTTGAGAGAGGGAGAAGATCCTGTGAGGGGGGACTCAAGGGAGTATCGAGGGGGTTCCACACGGTTGCTCCGGCAAGCTCGCACCTAAATACCATCGGATTCAAGCCTTATCTCGAGGGAAGTTCACCAAAGAAGAAGATCTCTTTGGTGTCAAAGGACCCGGTGACTCCGCCGCACCGGGGAAGGTGGAAGTGATTTTGTAAGGGCTTCTCCGCCAAGCTGCGGGGGCTAAAGGAGAGACAGTTGTTTCAGTGCAATACTTGGAGGGTGCCTCCAAGGAGTGGACGTAGGTCAAAGTTTGACCGAACCACTATTAATCTGGTGTGTTCTTTTCTTATTATTGCTTCCACATTTATTTAATTTCCGCACTTTGTTTGTGGTGATTTGGTTTGTGACTTTATTTCTTTGTGAAAAGAATTTTATTACCAATTCATCTCTCTTCTTGTTAGCCTTGGGCCAGTTCTATAGGGCTTAACATCCCTAACGAACTTTCTAGTGCCATAAGAGCACTTTCATAGAACACCCCTTTATCACCATGTGTGCTTCCTATTACTCACTTTGCCATAGACAATAGGCTTATCCTTTAAATGACATTCTAATTCATCAATATGCTTGCACCAATACACTACCATTATGCTCTACAAGAGCACCAAGCTCATTTCTCTTAGTTAATTCAGTGCATAAACTATCACCTTTTTCTTATGCAGGAGCAAAAAAATTCAATGCCTTCTCCAATCATGCACAAACACTCTAGTTATAGTCACTACTTCCATCACTATTAGAAAATACCACAAATATTGTTTAGCAGGTTAGTGATTTTTTGTTTGCCAAATTAATGATATAATTTATGACAAAAATTCCATCAATATCTTTATAGTGAATTTTATTACAAAAATTAAGTTTAATATATTTAGTGAAATTTCTAATGAACATTTTGTAGGAAAGTTCATTGATAAACTGAAGTAATTTGATCAACATGAGAAACTATTTCCATCAAAAGCTCTAGGGTTTCCCCATGCTATGGTCTTTCTCACCTCTATCACCTGCTGACTATAATCTTTCTTATCTTATCTGCCCCCCGACTATGATCTTTCCTACCTTCATCGTGTGCCAACTATGAATCTTTCTTAGTCATGAGATCTCTCAAAGAAGGGTGATCCCCCATCATGAACTTTGTGTAGCAAGGGGCCCTACAACTAGATAAGGGATATCACTTACTAAAAGATAGGTTAAGGCCTGCCATATAGGAAGAAGATTGATGGGGAAAGAAGGGGAAAAGAGGAAAAGGTCCCTTCAACTCAATGAGAGGCGCTAGATAAGGGCAGGGGATACCGCCTATAAAAGATTAAGGGAAGGCCTCAGCCTGAGGAGAAAAAAGGAAGAAAATTGGAAATGAGGAGGCGACTCCTACTCAGTGAGGGGCCCTAGACCTAGACAGGGGATACCGTCAAAATAGGACTAGGGGAAGGGCCCAGCTTGAGGAAAAGAAGAGAGAAGGAGGAGGGGCAAAAATTTTTCATAACCTTAAGGGGGTATTTATAGTGAAAAGTGAAGTTAGGGAAGTTAAGAAGAAGAAAAAAGAAAAAGAAAAGAAATATATATATATATATATATATAATCATTGGCTAACTGCAACCAGATGGCACAACACACAACCCCATATGCCACATCCCAACCATGGGCAAGAGCATGGATCGGGGCGTGGACACGGCAGACTAGGGCACGAGTAGGCACATGGGAAGCATGTGCAGGCCAAGTAAGTCGGACACATGAGTCTGCCACCAGTGGCGACGGAGGCCATTTGGCCGGCTAGCCAATTTGTACGCTAATTTTTGCTTAGACCAAATTTTTTTCCTGGACAGGTAAAATTGAGCATTTTTGGGCCCGAGTTTTTTTTTTTGATGTTTTAGACTCAAATTTAATACTTTTAAAGCTATTTAGGGCCTCAACGCCCAATATAAAACTCTTTTAGAATTTCAAATCACATTAAAAATTCACTGAAAGCTACAACATATATTTTCAAACTCTATAGGCTTAAACATTCAAAAATAGGGGTCAACTGATACATTATGAAAAAAATATGTTGATCAGGCATGAATCACGTGGTAAAATCAAGTTGGAAACTTTTAGAATTAAAATTTATACCATTAAAAATTTTATTTTAGAAAACTTATAACCAAATTGAGCGTATAAAAATCATGAACCCAACGACACTAAATCAACTTAATCTGAGCCCAAATGAGTTTAAATAAAGGATCGAAAGCACTTTTGAAATGTTTAAGCCACAATTTGAATAATCAAATGGTTTATAAATAAGACATGCTTATAATTAAGTCACGCAACTCAACGAGATGAATCCAAAGATCCTTACAATGCTGAAGATCGACATCACTAAGTCAGCCAAATGTCTAGTAAATGTTCCATGATCAAGGGAGTCAAAACTGACTGTCCGTCCAAACCACTCCCAACATACCCTAGATCTTCCACCTATTTACAAGACATGCCACCCTAGAAAATATATAAATAGAGCCCCCCTTTCTCTTGAAAAGGGGACCCAAGCCAAAGGAAAAAAAGTAAGAGAGAGATCAGATATCACTTTTGCCTCCTCGCTCATCCTCGACCACCGCCTTGAGTTTTGTCGGACCACCTACTAATGTCAAAGTTCTGCCGAACTTCAATCAGACCACTAACTAATGTTCAAGTTCTTCCAGACTTCCTTTGAACCACCGATTGATGCTACAGTCCCGCCGAACAACCGACTGATGCTAGAGTTCACCAAACCACTGCCGGACTACCAACTGATGCCTAAACTTCCAAATGATGTCAGACGTTCGTCATACCCCCAAGTGATGCTGGAATTTAATCTAATCCTTGTTGTCCACTAGAATTCAATTATACGGTTGAAATTTGTAATCTAATCACCCTCAAGGGTGAGTTAGCCAACTGTACTCTACTCAAATTCTAGTGGAATCATTTTCAGTTGAGTTAGGCCTCATGGTTTTTCCCATTTCTAGGATTTTTCACGTAAAAAATCTTATGTTCTCTGTGTATGAATTAGATATCCATACAATTCTAAGACATAGAATTATATATTTGTCGCTGCATATATTCTAGCTCTAAACAAGAGTACTACTATCAGAAAATTAATGCATCGATATTATATGGAATTATCAAAAGTACACGTATTAGAAAATGTTTGGAAAAAGCTAATAATTTTGTTGTCAAGGAATGTTATTTCTCTCTGATCATGCATTGAAAATTAAGAAAGATGTATTCTTTAAAAATAGAGTAAAGAAATTTATGCCCTACCAAGATTGAGTGGATTTATATACATACCACTATATTTCATGCTATTTAAATATCTAACACCTAAAACTTTAATATTACATGCTTACCACCCATAAAATAAATATGTGTGCATGGAATGAAATATTAAAGTTTATAGGGTTGTAAGAGTGGTAAGAACGAAATGTAGGAGTGATATATTTTTTATTAAAATTTTATATGAGTGGTAGTAATGTCATATTAAAATTTTGGATGTTAGATATGTAAATAGCAAGAAAAAAGCTTTATGTATGAAAATCCACCTTATTATAAAGCATTAGTATGAAACCAAAGATTGTAATCACAACTGAAAAGGAGAGTATTTTTTTGGATCTTCCTTAGGAAAGGATAAACTGATCCTAAGATAATCCAGTAGTAATGCATATTGAGAATAGTTTTTTCGGTAACTTATTTAATGAAGATAAAATTAAAAATAAAGAAAAAAAGTGAGATAAAATTTGAAGGAGTTGATTAATTTATGATATTTAGGGCTCCAAGAATTAAATAGTAAAAAACCATAATGCTTAAGTACAAATATTTCTCCTCATTTGATTAGGAGAGAGAGGCATTTAAGTGAGTTGAAAAACTAAATATGCAAGATTGATATACGTTATAGTTAAGTAGAAGTGTCAATATGAGACCAAGAAAGTTATTTGAAATGAGGATCCATGATTCTTATAACTTCATGGAATGTTTATTATTAATTATATTTAATACTTCATAAAAAAATAAATTTGGAATTCTTAATTGAATTGCGCTTTTCTAAGGATTTATATTCAACACATTTAAGTGATGTTTCTTTGAAGCATAGTAAATTGAATCAACCAATAATTTTCTGAAAATTTTAAGAATATTTTCATATGATTTTTTTATTCAATATGACATATATAGGGGTGTAAGTGGGCTAAGTCGACTCTTGATCTAGCCTGAACTTGACTCACTGATGAGCTCATAATTTTTTTTTTTTGGTTTAAACCCACGGAGGGGCCTACGTGTTAATTTCAAAAATCGGTTACAGAATCCTTAAAAGGACCAACCAGCTTACTATTGCTCCAAAAAGCTACAATCAAAAAAAGAGATAAAAAACCAAGAAGCCGGTCCGTCCTTATCCTATGATTACAAAATTGATAATAAATATCAATCGGGCTGTGAGACGACAGCACCCAAAAAAGGAAGATCCAATAAATAGCTTCTGGCACGAACTTCCTGCAAAAACTCAAAAGGAAATAGAAATAGTAGAGAAAGATAGGAAAGAGAAGAACCTTGCAAACATTAAAGCTCCCAAAACAGCAATTACTGACGTGCCTGCAAGAAATACTCCAAAAGAAAATATTAGAATCACTCAGAAACGGAAGATTGGTAAAAACTTTCAGACTATAATTCCCATCCAAAACAGGGAAAACCAACTGCCAGAAAATGGATAATTTGATAGTACTCATCCTTCTAACATACTTCCCTCTACCAAAGCAAAACCTGAAAGCCTTAGAATGCCAGAAAAAATCAGAAAACCATATCAAGCGCCCAGGACTCTCAGTCCCCAGAATGAACTTCAAAAATTTAATGATAGTATGGAGTAAACAATGATAATTGCTAGAATTTTGGGTGATAATACCGAAAAGTAAAATATATATGTTCCCCGGTTTAACCATAATCTCCATATTACCATCTAAAAGAAACTGACACTCATCAACATCCAGGTTAAAAACCCAAACAACATGACAGCGACCAGCAGGAAGAATAAAACAACTCAAAATAACAATATTAGTAATCCACTGAAACAAAGTTTGATAAAAATCAGCCAAATTTAAATAAATTTCAGTAATACTGCAATGGTAGACACCTCCAGAAATCACAACAGAGATGACATAGTAATTGGAATTGTGAAACAAGACATAATTGCTCAAACCAGCCCTCACTTTGCTAATAAAATAGAAACACATAATCAAAAGGCATGACTTACACATAACATCAGCAACCCCATAACAAATCAAAGCAAAAAATAAAACAAATCCGGAGCAGAAACCAGGAATACTAACCATTTCTAATGTAAGGGAGTGAAGTTTTATCCAACATTATCATGCCTTTCAAAAAAGGATTTAAATTAGAAGTATTAAGATCTTGATAACTCTCAAGCTGACAACCAAAGTTAGCCAACCAGTCAGCACAAATGTTTGCTTCTCGATAAATGTGAGAAATATAATAGTTAATAGTAGCAAGAGACTTTTTTATTTTCCTAATAAGATAAAAGTTTTGAGGGTTACCCTGAACCTTGTTTTTAATGATTTGAACCACAAGATCAGCATCCACCTCAATCCAAACATTATGGAACCCCAAAGTAATGCACTTTTTAATCCCGAACTCAAGACCGGAGAGTTCAGCAGTCAGAATAGAGAAAAATTTCAGGGGGGAAGCAAAAATAGAAAGCACCTTACCATCATGATCCCGAATGATGCCCCCAGTGCCAGCTAAAAAGTTCCTAACAGAACCATCACTATTCAATTTAACATAGGGAATAGTCGGTTTCCTCCAAATAACCATCCTGCTAATACTTTTGGCAGCATTGATATTCATATTAATACCAAAAAATTCAGCTAACTTCTTAGCATTTCTGCAATTTTTAACAGAAATTAAATTACAAGAAGAAAGGTGAAGAATTTTATGGTTAATAATAGAAATGATAACAGAAGCTTCCATTTTAATGCCATCATGCTTGGATTCATTTCTCGATTTCCAAATGAACCATAAAATAAGAATAGGGATAAGGTTAAGAATATGGCCTTTAGAATTGTTCATCCATAGATTTAAAACAGAGGTGAGATCATTGTTGATAATCCCCTGATTAACATTAGCCAAATCAAAGTAGTGTTGCCAAATCTTCCTCGCAATATGACCATTAACAAAAATGTGATTGATACTTTCGATATTCGCACAACATTGACATTTAGAAGGCAAGAAAAAGCCTTTTCTTTGAATAATAGTGTCCACAGGAATAAACCCCTTAATACATCTCCAAGCTAAAATAGAGTATGAAATAGATATACTATTATGCCATAAGGAAGAATAAATAATAGAATTATTATACTTAATCCTAAAAGCTTCCCAAACATTGTTCATTTGGAACAAACCCGAAGAAGATAAGGAAAACAAAATTTTATCCTTACTAGTCAAATCTAAAGGAATCAGCCTTATTAAATCAACAAAAAAGGAAGGTAAGTTGTCCAACAGTTTAAAGACATTCCAAGAACCATTAATTAAAAAATCAGAAACTTTGACATTCTCGACAGAAACAGTATTAAAATAATTATCAATAGAAAAGGGACCCATCCAATTATCTTGCCAAAAGAACACATTACCTTCACCAATACCCCATTGAATGTACTGTTCCGCAGACCACTTTATTTTGCAAAGCCTTTTCCAAGTTAGAGAATCAGTAGGTTTTAAGACACTAAACAGAGGATGAGAATCTTTGCAATACTTAGTATTCATAAAATGAGCCCACAAACTCTCATTAGTTCTAAAGGAAAACCAAAGTTTATGAGAGAAGGCTTTAGCCATATCAGGAATGTTTTTACAACCCAAACCACCTTCATTGTAAGTGCCACACATACTATTCCAAGAGGCCCAACGTATAGCATTACTATTATATTTAGAAGTCCAAAAAAATTTATTTATCATTCTTTCAATTCTTAGGCAAATAGTCGCAGTAGGGTTAAGAGAATGAAACAAGTAAATGGGTAAAGAGTTAAGGACCGACTTAATAAGAGTTAACCTACCCCCATAAGATAAAAAGTTAGAAGACCAATGATGCAATTTATTTTGAATACAAGTAATAATATCTTCAAACAAATGATTCTTCTTTTTACCTTTATAAATAGGTGTGCCCAAATACTTAATGGGAAAGTTTTTAGATTGAAAACCACAACGTCTTTGAATAGCTAAAACTCTATTTCTATTAATAGATTTACTGGCAACAAAAGAACTTTTATCCTTGTTAATAGCTAATCCAGAAACAGAATGAAACTCTAATAAAAAGTTACTTAAAGTAGAAATATTATTGATAGAACCATTAGAGAACAAAATGAAATCGTCAGCAAAACTAAGGTGAGAAATAGGCAAGCCTCTAATACTTCTAAAATAAAGATTAGGATTACGGGAATAAAGATCTTCAATACCCCTAGATGAGCTCATAATTATTAAGATTCCTACATATATTTTAAGTTAAATTTTACATAGAATGTAAAATGATTCCTTCTTATACTAGACAATTCTAAACATATGTATGATCATGATTTTTTTAATATAAAAGTAAAATTTTAAATTATTTTGATAAATATTTTACAAAATATAAATAAAAACTATGCAAAATATTAATAATTAGCATGCCGTTCAAAAAATAAAAATATTTAGAATCATTCTTTTGGATAAATTTTATTATTACTAAAATGACTATTAAAAAAAAGTATAAACTTCCAATTATGAACATTAGCAAAATCTTTCAAATCTGGACATTAGAATATACAAAATGATTTGACATAGAAGTGCATAAATATAACCAATTCATCATTTTGAATTATTAATTGCTTGATAAAATTTGAAATTAAAGTTTTTTTAATTCTTTATTAAATTTAAATCTACTAAAAGTTGTAATCTCAAAAGAAAAAACAAAAATTAAAGCTCCTCATAGGATACAACATCATACCATAATAAAAAACATAAACGAAAAACATAGATACCATAGTGAACATGATGAGCATATGAAATAATATTTTTCAATTTCTAAAAAGCATATGTAGACATTATTGCAGTTGCATTTGAGTTGGGCATCATTTGAGATAAAATTTTAACACATACTGAAAGTCTTGCCAGTCCTTATCATTCAAAAAATTTCTAGGCTTACCTTCAAGTAATAGCTCTTTCATCTGGTCGTTATAGAAATCTAATATAAACTCATAAAAATAAGAATGACATTATGTATAATATTGCATGCTCGATGTCAAAGTTGTTGTTGTCAACATTTGGAGAAATGGTGCTCTTTTAGGGCAATGCATATTATCAGGATGGAGTAATACTATAAGAAAATTATTGTATGACATTTCATGGAATTATCGAAAGTACACTAATTTGAAAGTGTTTAGAAAAAGCTAATAATTTGCTTGTCATAAAATGTTCTTTCTGTTTGATAATGCAATGAAAATAAGTAAAGATGTATGCTTTAAAAATAGAGTTATGGAATTTGTTTCCCTACCAAGATTGAGTGAAGATCAATATTATATAGCATTAGCAAGAAACAAAAGATTGTAAGGCATTAATCATATTTGAAAGAGATGTGTATGTTTTTGGATCTTCCTTGAAAAACTAAGATAATCCATTAGTAAGTCATATTGAGATGATTTTTTTTAATTTATTTGTTGGAGATATAAATTAAAAACCAAAGATTACTTAAAAGTGAGAAGGAATTTTAAGTAGTAGACTTATAGAAGAGATTTAGAGCTCCAAGAAATAAATAGTAAGAAAACCATAATGCTTAAGTCCAAATATTTCACCCCATTTGATTAGGAAAGAGAAGCATTTGAGTGGGATCAAAAACTAAATATGCAAGATGGATATACATTATAAACAAGCAGACGTGTCAATATGAGGCCAAGAAGGTTATTTGAAATAAAGAGCTCTAAATCTCTTAATGGAATTAAGAGTATCAAATTTGATTGTCATAACTTAGTGGTGAGTTTATTATTAAATATATTTAGTACTTTATCAAAAACAATTTGTATTCCTTTAATTGAATGATGCTTTCTAATGATTTTTGTTCTACACATTTAAGTGATGATTCTTTGATGCATAATAAATTGAATCTACCCAATTTTTTTTGAAAATTACAGAGAATATTTTCAAATGATTTTTTTATTTACTTAATATGAAACATATAGGGTGTAAGTGGGCTATGTCGACTCATGAGCTAGCTTGAACTAGACTCACTAATGAGCTCATAATTATAAAGATGTCCATTTATATTTTAAGTTAAATTTTACAAAGAATGCAAGATTTTAATATAATAGTAAAATTTTGTATGATCGTGACTTTTTTTAATATAATAGTAAAATTTTAAATTATTTTGGTAACTATCTTACAAAATATAAATAAAAACTATGGAAAATATTAATAATTAGCCTACCATTCAAAAAATAAAAAAAATTAGAATATTTGTTTTGGGTAACTTCAATTACAAAAAAGAGAATTAGAAAAAAGCATAATTTTTCAAATCTAAATATTTACAGAATCTTGCAAAAGTTTCGTAAATCGTAGACCAGTGTTCCAAGAAATAGTGGAATCTCATAGGTCCCTTCCCTTTTCCTCTTTCCGAGTCTTTCGTCTATATTCTCTTTTGCTTGTTGCCATGCAATTGTGGATTTGTTTTCTTAAAACAAAGGAATATATATATCTTTCCAACCTCTCTCTCTCTCTTCACCTTTTATCGCCGCTCTGGCGATTTAGGGTTTCCTCGAGCGATCGTCTTCCGCTGCTGATCGGCTTTTCTTTTCCTTTGTTTTGTTTTGGTTTTCTTTTGTTGGCTGTGATCTGAGCGTTTTTCGAGTGCGGAGTGCCCTTTGGGGCTCTTTTCTCATGGCTGTTTCAGCTCCTCCGGCCAATCCGTGGGGGAAAGCTTCGGAGCCGTCTTTTGTTAAGAATAAAGGTTTTTTCGAGTTGGATGCTGAGGGATCTACTTCTCCTGCTAGATCTAGATCTTTCAAAGAGGTTTTAGCCGGTGCTTCTTCATCAGGTGATAATTTTCCAAATGTTCAATAATCGGTTTTTAATGGTGTTCCGGCAGTGCTTTTATCTGATGAGGAGGTCCTTAAGTTGGCCTCCCCTTTTCAATTTACTTTGGTCGGAAAATTTGGTCTACGTCGTCCGAATCTCGATGGTATTCGGAACTTTTTCTCTTCTTTAAAACTTTCTGGATTTTATTCGGTGGGTTTTCTGGATAGTAGGCATGTTGCGATTCAACTATCTAATGATTTAGATTATAGTCGAGTCTTTGCTAGACGTTCGTATTTTATTCATAACTGCCAGATGAGGGTTTTGAAATGGACTCCTTTTTTTGACATTAAGGAAGAGTCACCGATTGTACCGATTTGGATTTCTTTCCCTAACTTAAGATTGCATTTTTTTAATTCCAAAGTCCTGCATGTATTAGGGTCTATTTTCGGGAGACCTCTGCAAATGGATCAAGCGACAGCTTCTAAAACTCGCCCGTCTGTTGCGAGAGTGCTTGTTGAAGTTGACATATCAAAAAAACATCCTTCTGAAATTTGGGTAGGATCGAAAGCTTATGGTTACATGCAAAAAGCAGAATTTGAGAAAGTGCCTGAATTTTGCACTCACTGTAAAATACATGGTCATGCGCATACGGATTGTTTCAAACTGCATCTGGATTTAAAAAAAAAATGATGTTCATAAGGGTGGAAAACCTGCTATTACCGAGAATAATAAAATTTATGTGCCTAGAGTGGAAAGCAATGGAGGTGATAATGTGATTCTGGTGGAATCACCTACCGCGATACAAAATCTTAATGAGGAAATTGTTAAAGAGGAAATTGTTGTTCAAAATGGAGGTAATATGGCTGAAGATGTTTATGAAAAGGCTGATGTGAATGATATGGCTTCTGAGCCTGACATCTCTGAACAGATCCCTAAGATTCAAGAATAGAATATTGTTGCTACTACTGATCCTAAGCTTTATATATTGGTAGATGATATGTTTAATAATTTGCCTATTATATCTAATTCTGTAGCTATTGAAAATTCTCTGATTGCTAAACAGGATAGTGATATTGTTGCGGTGACTGAAGTGGATAATTATCTTGAATCTGATGAATAAGGTGAATTTATTCCTCCTTTTAAGGCTGCCAACTCTCGTATAAATAATCAAGGTAAGTCTACTTCTTCTCCTGATGTAAATGTTTCTAAAACGGAGGATTGGGTCTTGAAAGTAGGTAAGAAAAAAGGTAAACAAAATAAAAATAGTTGTCCTGCTACCCCTAGATCCACCAAAGCTCATACTTCCTCAAAAAACAATAATGATTAAAGCTCTAATGTGGAATATTAGGGGTATTGGGGGTAAGGATTCGAAACTTAGAGTTAAGAATCTGTGTAGGATCTATAATATTCAATTGCTTATTTTAAGTGAGCCTTTGATTAACGTGGATAAATTGGCTGATGTGGCAAAATTTTTGGGTTTTAATATGCATTTTTCAAACTGCTCCAATAAAATTTGGTTATTGTGGAATAAAAACATTTTTGTTCAGATTATCACTGATTTACATCAAGTGATACATTGCCATATAAACGTTTGTAATATCAATTGCTTTACCTCTTTTGTGTATGCTGCTTGTACGAGAATTCAACGGATTAATTTGTGGGAGAAATTGCATAATTTTTCTGCTAATATTAATGCTCCTTGGTGCGTGGGAGGGGATTTTAACATTATTGCCAATGCTAGTGAAAGAAGGGGGGGTTGCCGGCCTAATAGTAGAGCTATGGAAGAATTTAATGACATGATTAATGTTTATAATCTTAATGATATTGGTTTCTGTGGTAGTCCTTTTACCTGGTGTAGAGCTAATCTTTATCAACGCTTGGATAGATTTCTTTTTAACAACGAATGGTTATGTCAATTTTCTAATTGCAACATTGAACATTTGAGTAGAACGCTATCTGACCATGCTCCTCTTCTTCTTAATAATAATGTTAATCAACAGACCTTTTCCTTTGCTTTTAGATTCCTTAATATGTGGATGATGCATGCTAATTTTAATTACGTGGCTGAGATGAATTGGAAGGCGACTGTTTTTCCGGATAATAACATCACTGGTATGTTAAGATTGTGGGCCAAATTGTCTAGATTGAAACAATGTCTGAGATACTGGAATAAACATGTTTTTAAAAATCTTTTTTCTAATATTATTGAAGCTGAGTCCAAAGTATCTGAGCTGGAAAGGGTTTATCTGGAGAATCCTAGTGAAAGCAATAATTGTCATTTAAACTATGCTAAAAGTTTTTTAACCCAATTACAATGTCAGGAAGAAGATTTTTGGAAACAGAAATCCAATTCCAAATTTTTAATTGAGGGCAATAGAAATACTAAATTTTTTCATGCGATTGCCAATAAGAATAGGTCTAAGAGTAAAATCCATAAAATTATGAATAATGATGGCATTTTGTTGGATTCGGATGAGCTTATTTGTAAGTCTGGTGTGGATTTTTTTGTGAATATGTTTAATAATCAGTCTGATATTATTCCTTTAGCTAACCCCTCGGTTATTCCGAAGCTGATTAATGAGGAGGATAATGGTTTTCTTTGTCAATTACCTACGGAAATGGAAATTTTTAATGTTATTAAGGATATGAATGGTGACGCTACGGCAGGTCCTGATGGTTTTACTACCAAGTTCTTTCAAAAATCTTGGGATTTTGTGAAAGAAGATGTTATTAATGCTGTCAAAGATTTTTTTGAAGGTAATCCCTATCCGAAGTTCTTTTCCTTTGCTAATATTGTTCTTATTCCTAAAAAGGAGAGGGCCAATGCGTGGAAGGACTTTAGACCGATTAGCCTCTGTACTTTTTTCAATAAACTTAATTCTAAAATTATTGCTAATAGGTTAGCTAACATTTTACCTAGAATTATTTCTTTGAATCAAACGGGTTTTGTTAAAGGTAGGAGTATTAGCGATAATGTTTTACTGGCTCAAGAAATGGTGCATGAGATAAACACTAAAATTACGGGGGTAACACCATTTTTAAATTAGATATTACTAAAGCCTATGACAATCTGGACTGGAATTTTCTGTATAAGGTGATGTCTTCATTTGGTTTTAGTCAAAATTTCATTTTGTTGATCAAGAATAGTGTGGAAAATTGTTTCTTCTATGTTATTATCAATGGTAGAAATCATGGTTTTTTCAAATCTTCGAAAGGTCTTCGCCAAGGTGATACTATCTCTCCTGCTCTTTTCATTATCGCTATGGAATATTTATCGAGAGGTTTGGAAGATCTTTTTGCTAAGAATGTTCAACTTAAGTTTTACACGAAAAGAGGTTTTAATATTTCCCATTTGAGTTTTGCTGATGATTTCATCTTATTTACGAATGGTGCTATAAAAAATGTGAAAATTCTTATGAAATTTCTTTATAAGTTTCAGAATTGTAGTGGGCTTGCTTTCAATATTGATAAATGCACTTTTATTGTTGGTAAATCTATAAAGCATAATAGGATTCATGCCATTCAAAGGGTTTGTGGCTTTAAAGCTAAACATTTACCTATTAAATATTTGGGTACGCCTATCTATAAATGTAAAAAGAGGAATTTTCTTTTTGATGATATTTTTACCATTATCCAAAAGAAATTGGCTAATTGGTCTTCCAATTTTCTTTCTTTTGGAGGTCATTTAGTTCTTATTAAATCGGTTTTGAACTCTATTCCTATTTATCTTTTTCATACTTTAATGCCTTCTTTTGCTATTTGCTCTAGATTGGAGAGATTGATTAACAGATTTTTTTGGGGGTCCAAATTAAATTCTAATGCTATTCATTGGGCGGCTTGGTATAAAAATTGTGGGCATTTAGAGGAAGGGGGTCTGGGGTGCAAGAACATCAACGATACCGCTATTGCCTTTTCTCATAAATTGTGGTTTAATTTTAGATCTAATAACAGTTTATGGGCTCGTTACATGAATGTTAAATATTGTCATAATATGCATCCGATTTTATGCTCGTTTAAAAAAGCAGATTCGCAGACTTGGAAAAGATTGTGTAGCATAAAATGGGAAGCGGAGAATTTTATCCAATGGGGTTTGGGTAAGGGAGATGTGTTTTTTTGGCAAGATAATTGGTTAGGGGATTTTTCTATTGACTCTCTTTTAAATACTCACACCATTGATTCTATTAAAGTTTCTTCTTTTTGGTTGGATAACTGCTGGAATTTAAATAAATTGAAAGATTTTGTGCCTAACTGTGTGGTGGATACGATATTGAAAATTCCCTTACAACCTATTTCCAACGATACTATTTTATGTTCTGTTTCTACTAATGGTAAGTTTCAAATGAGGAATATTTGGGAGAAGTGCAGGATACCAGCACAGAAATCTCTTTTATTTAGTGCGATTTGGCATAGCTCTTTCCCTATTACTTATTCTATTTTTGCTTGGAGAAGTATTAAAGGTTTCATACCTGTGGATAATTTGATTCAAAAGAAAGGTATTACTTTAGCCTCTAAATGTTTTTGCTGCTATAACACTGAAAATATTGATCATTTGTTCATTAATGGTTTGGTGGCAAAAAAGGTTTGGTTGTATTTTAATAGTATTACTAATAAAAATGTGAACACGTATCAGAACAGCTTAACTTCCATGCTTGAATGTTGGTTTATTCCTATCAAAGGCCATATCCTGAATTTTTTGCCTGTTTTGATTTTATGGTATATTTGGAAAGCGCGTAATGAGGCTAAGCATGATAATATCAAGATGGATCCTACTATGATTATTAATAATATTAAGAGAAAGGTGTCCCAGCTTTTTAACATGAATGTGATTTCGAGAAAGAATTTTACTAAGCATACGCATTTAGTTGGGGTTTTTGATATTCATTTAGATACAACGTTGGTTAATAATCTGGATTCTTTCGTGTACTGGATTAAACCTCAACCGCCTTATGTGAAATTAAATACGGATGGTTCGGTTGATAAGGAAAAGCTGGAGCGGGTGGTATCATAAGGGATTATGGTGGCGATTTTATAGCAGCTTTTGCTGCTCCGGTTTTTAAGTTGAATGTTATCTTGGTTGAGTTACAAGCTCTCCATTATGGTTTAGATCTCTGCTTAAAAATGGGTTTTAACAATGTGTGGATTGAAGTGGACTCCCTTTTTATTGTTCAAAATGTCGGGAAAGATAATATTGGTAATGCTCAATTTTTTTATCTCTGCAGATCTATTAATATGATGATGAAATTATTAAATTTTAAAATTTCGCATATTTTTCGGGAAGGGAATGGTTGCGCGGATTGGCTTGCCAAAAAGGGTTCCTTAATGGTGGATTGTGAGGAACTGGATATTCTTAACGTTGATCCTATTCTCAAAGGGATGATTTTCATGGATAAATGTTCTTTACCTTATATTAGACATGGTTGATCTGTTTTTGGTTCTTTTTTGTGTTTGTTTCTTTGCTCTTTGTTGCCTGTTTTCTTTGAAAATGGAGTTTTGTTGGAGAAAATTACTGTGTTGGGTTTTTAGCCTGAGGCGGTTGCTTTTCTTTTTGTCTACCATTGTGAAGGGTGTCGGTTGGCCTGCTTCGTTGGTTGGTCTGTTGGTTTTTTTGGAGCAGGATTTGAGGTTTTGCTGGTTGGGTTATAATATGAAGATCATTGTTTTATTTTTCGTGTTTGCTTTATTTCAGGACTGGGTTTTTTTCATGTCTGTCTTTCTGTTGATCGTCTATGTTGTCTGGTTAATGCTGGTTATGAATTATTGTAAGATCTATGGTATCCATGGCTTTATTGGTTATGGTGGGTTCTGGAGGATTGTGAGCTGCTTAAACGTTATGCAATGGGTTGTTGCTTTCTTTTCTAAGTTTTTTTTTTGTGATTTCCTTGGGAGGTAATTCGGGTGGGGGTTGTGGTTTTGAGTGGCTAAAGCAGGAGTTTGGTATGTGCAGCTTTAGCTACCTTGGCCAACTTCTTTGGCAGATTTTAAATGGTTGTATGAAATGCAGGTTTGCTCTTATTGGTAGCTGCTTTTGTATGGTATTTTTAATTATTGGTGATAATATGGTTGTTTTGAGTTGTTTTTGCAGGTACTATTGCTTGAGGGACAAAATGCTGAGAAGGTATGTTTTATTCTTTTATGTTATTTCTTTTTGCTTGTTAGTTGTTTTCTTTTGCAGGAGAGTGGAGCTTAAAGGTAACAAGATCAAATTTTCTGTCCTTTTTTGGGTGCTATCGCTGCATAGCCCGTTTTTTTTAGGTTCTTTTTGTAATCGTAGTTTAAGGATCCGCCGGCTTGTAGGATTTTTGTTTTATTTTTGGAATGTAGCTCTTTGGAGCAGTAGAAAGCTGGTGGAGCCTTTTAAGGACATTGTAACCGATTTTTGAATATGAACGCGTAGGCCCCTTCTGTGGGTTTTAACCAAAAAAAAAAGGAATATATCTTTCAAATTGAGGTTTAACACTGTAAACAAGGATACCTTGCAATTGCAAGTTGACTTAATTCAGATTTGTAAAGGGCTTGTCCATTGTCCTTCAATCAAAAACTTTAGGATATGTCATCGAATGGAAATATACACAGAAATGAACAAAAAGAGAGAAAATAGTGAAGACTTATTAGGGGATAATATTATTCCTTCATTCACATATTTAATAAATTATTGCTATATATTTTCCAAAAAAAAAAGAGAATATTTTAAAATAATCTATCTAATTTTTCATATCACGTAGTTATTTTAGCACAAAGATATTTAGAAAATTATTTTCATAGAAGTAAAATCATAAAAGGAAATTCTGCCTTTGTCATAACTTAAAATTTTTTTAGCACAAAGAGAGGCATTTTTGAACCATGTGCCTTTTTATTTAATTAACACATAAGCCCATCATGAGTTTTGTCAACAAAAAAAAAAAAAAAGAATAGGGAAAGATATTTACCTAATAATTTTCATATTGATTAAATAATTAAAAAAATGGCTTTGTCATATCTTACAAATTATCTAGCACAAAGTAAAAGGGCTTTTATTTGAAGCATTTTATAATTTATAAATAATTTCACATATAATGAGAAATCATTGCAATATGCATACAAATTCTCATATGAGAAAGATGTTTAAGAGCCAACTTCTTTTTCTTTTAAAATTTCAAATTTAGAAACCTCTCTTTTACAATTTTAAATAATTCTTTATACTTATAATATCTTAATGAAAGAATAAAATTATTATTTAGACTTTCTATTTGGTATAAGAATTGAGATTCAATGCCCCACTCAAATTGCTATTCTTCTACTCTCTCCTCCTCAGGAAA
This sequence comes from Dendrobium nobile, assembly GCA_022539455.1. Classification (NCBI taxonomy): domain Eukaryota; kingdom Viridiplantae; phylum Streptophyta; class Magnoliopsida; order Asparagales; family Orchidaceae; genus Dendrobium; species Dendrobium nobile. The sequence goes on along the minus strand of CM039721.1, from coordinate 10,829,671 downwards.
ACACTTTTCTAGTTGGCATACAACTTACTTGAAGTCCCAGCAACTATGATATTATGATTTTTTCCTTAGACGAATGAGTCACTCTCCCACTCTTTCAACTGCATATATAAGGATTGACTTCCATATTCACCTACACGCTAGAACCCACTATTACAAATAATTTCCATAACCTACTTCATATCGACCATACTCCCTAAATCCTCACACACTTTAAGTTTAAGCTTTAAATTCTTGGCACCTTTGTTCACTACTTTGTCATGTTATAACTTCCTTCCATCATCTTTTCACTTCAACGCATTACACTTTACCTTCATACTTAAAACTTTCCTTTATCACCCTGTGTGCTTCTTGTTACTCCTTTGCCATGTACAAAAGACCTCCTTTAAATGCCATTCAAATTCATCAATATGGTTGCACCAATACACCACCATTGTGCTCTACCTAAGCTCCAAGCTCATTTCTCTTAGTTAATTAAGTGCATAAACTATCACCTTTTTCTTATGCAGGAGTGCTAAGATACCATGCCTTTTCCAATCATGTACAACCACTCCATTTATGGTCAATACATCCCTCAGTTCAAGAAAATATCAGAAATATTATCTAGCGGGTTAGCAATTTTTTGTTTGATAAATTATTGATAGAATTTATGAAAATTTTCCATCAATAGTTTTCTAGTGATTTTTCTAACAAAAATTAAGTTGAATATATTTAGTGAAATTTCTAGTGAGCATTTTTGCAGGAAAGCTCATTGTAAACTAAAGTAATTTTATCAACATGAGGAACCTTTTTCGTTGAAAGCTTTAGGGTTTCTCCCTACCACCTCTCTTTCGACTCTTCTCCCTTTTGTCTCTCTAGAACGCGCTTGGGCCTTGAAAGCATAGGAATCTCGCATGCCCGTCTCAGGAAAGTTTCTCTTAGCCCTTTCTCTAGTTGACATTTAATTTTATTGGCCTTTGGCCGGCTAGATCTTGTTTTTTTCATTTGAATTATTCTTTTTGCTATTTTTTTCATCTTTATCAATTTTTATTTAATCATGTGTTGTAAAGTCAGTAAGATTTCCTACCCTTGATTTTATGGCTGGAAAAAAAATTAATTCTTTTAAATATGCATTATCGGGTGATTTCCCTTCTTTATTCTTCTTGGTTCTTAGAGGAGTTGCCCATTGTGATTTAAAGGCTCTATGGATATCTAAGAAAGAAATTAAAGCTTTAGCTATCCCGTTTGAATATGTGATGGTTCGAAAGTTCACTACCAATAAACCTAAGCATGAACTTATTTAGAATTTTTTTCTTTAAACTAAAGCTCATTGGGGAGTTCTCGGTTATGCTTATGGACCCTTGATATATTTAAATTAGGTTTTCAAATGATCATGATTATAGTCGGGCGATTGGCCATAGATTTTACCTATGTCTATAAGTGCTATATAAAACTTATCAAATGGAGTCTTTTTTTTTTATATTTGTGTGGAGTCTTTTATTATTTTGATTTGGGCTTCATTCCCTGATTTGAGACCTCATATATTTTCTTGTCATATTCTTCATGGTTTGGGTTCTTTATTTTAAAGGCTTTTACAAACAGATAATGCTACAACTAACGGCACACGACCTTTTATTGCCATGGTTTTAGTTGAGCTTGATATAATGAAGCAACTTATCCTTATAGTATATGGATTGAATAAAAAAATATTTGGATGAATGCAAAAAGTTTTCTGGGAGAAATTTCCTTAATTTTGTGATGACTGTAAGAATTTAAGCCATGGGAAGACTTCCTCAACTCAAGAAAAATAGGCTTTTATCCAAAATGTTCTGATGCCATTGCTAAACTAGATAGTCATGTTGCACTAGTGTTGTTGCTGAATTTGTTAATGATCTTTTATTGGATGTCAATAAGAATCCGTATTTGATTATCCATGGAATTGTTAGTTCTAATAACATTAACTCCATAAACTATTTAGGGAGTGTTGTTCCTTCTTTTCCAATTATTCATACACCTTGGTTGTTTTAGATGTCCAAAAATATAATCTAATAGATCTTATGGGTTGGGAAGTTCAGCTCTTAAATGGTTTGGAAGTGTCGAATATTATGCCTATAATTTCTATTAATAACTCTCCCATTTTTATGGAGTGAATCCAAATAAGGTTGAGGTGGTCAAACCATTGGATATTCAATCTGATAAGGATCTTGATGACCATTCTAATAGAATGAACCACGCTAGTTAGTTTGCCTCTAATTGGGAAGAGGGTGAAATAAATTTTGCTGATGACGAATGTATATTCAGGATACGGGGGACTTGAATGTTGTGCATTTTTTAAAAGAATATTTTTCATTGTTTACTAATAAAAAAAGTGGAAAAAAATAAGAAAGCTCTCAATTCTACTCATTATTATGCAAGAGTTACTATATCAACTGCTCATTCTAAATTAATTGTCAATTATTAGGCAAATTTTATGGAATATTAGTGGTGTAAGGAAAACTAACACAAATTCTTGTATTTAAAACCTTTGCACAATTCACAATATTTTTTTTTTTGGCCCTTTTGGAACCTTTGGTTGATGCATCTAAGATTGTTACTTATCAAAAGCAATTGGGTTTTGACTTTTGTTATGCTAACACTAATGGTAAAATCTAGATTTTTTGAAAAAAATATTAATAATTTATCTATTGTTGGTGATTTTAATCTAGTGCTACATTGTAATTTATCTTTGTATAATTTCTCTATAATGAGATCATTTGTTTATGATTGTTGTTCTAAATTTGGTAAAATTGAATTATGGAAGAATCTTCAGGATTTTAATAATAATTATCAAGGTCCATGGTTTTTTGGTGAGGATTTTAATATTATTGCTAATGCTATAGAAAAGTAGGGAGGGTCTCCTCCCAATATATTATCTATGGATGATTTTAATAATTCTATTCTTGATTTTGGTCTAGCTGATATAGGTTTTTTTGGATCTTCTTATACTTGGTCTAATTATAATATTTGAGAAAGGCTTGATAGAATCCTTTTTAATAATTAATGAATCTCCCTTGTTCTATTTTCTTCATGGAACCCCATAGTAGTACTACCTCTCATCATGTTATTTTATTATCTAAAATTCAGTATTATCATAGTAATGGTTTTTACCCTTTTTGATTCCAAAATATGAGGCTTCATTGTCTTGATTATTTCTATGTGGTCAAGAAGAATTGGTTAGTTTCTTTAACTTATTTTCATAGAAATAATGATATGGTCCATCTAGCCTTAAAATTGAAAAGACACAAGTAGCTAGATTATTAGATGGTGGAATATGAATAGATTTGACAATATTTGTGATATTATTTAAAAGTAGAAGTGGTTATTAACCTTGAAAATATTTTATCACCAACCCTTCTCAAGATAATTGGAATCAATTATGTAATGCTAAGACTAAGCTTATTAACTTGCAAAACTATAAGGAAACCTTTTGGAGGCAAAAATTTGCATCTAAATATGCTTTTGAAGGTGAGAGAAACACTAATTTTTTTAATTTTTTCCCCGATAGGAGGAGAAACAAAACTTTTATTAATAAAATTAAATTGAAAATGGGAACTGGGGTGAGGGCTAAAATAAGATTGGTGAGTAAATCATCCATTTCATTTTTTTCTTAGTTACTTGGGTCTGGGAAGGATGCTAAGCCTATTTCTTTACTCAATTCATTTCCTCCTGAATTTCCTATGATGATAATGATTTTCTTACAAAATTTCCTAATGAGATTGATATTTTTACATCCCTGATGGATATGAATATAGATTTTGTTGCTGGGCAATTGGATTCACTACTTTGTTCTTTCAAAAATGTTGGCACATTATCCAATAAGATTATACTAAAGTACTTAAACCATCTCAAACCTTTTAATTTTACCTATAGATGAAAAAGCTAGTTGGCAACATTTTGTTTTCTATTTTTATTTTTCGTTTTTGTTTACTATTTTTTATTTTCATTTTTCTTTATTTTTTTATCATTAAAGATTATTGTTATTTTTTGTTGCCTTTTTTATATCCAATTTTCACATTAGTTCAAATCATTACAGAAAATTTATAATAAACAGAATGAAGCAAATAATTTTTATATGTTTTTCATAATAAATATAATAATTTTACTAAAACGAGTTTACTATATTCAAATTATAAATTTTGCATCCTAAAAATTCATGCATTATGAATTAAAGCAACTATGTAACCCATTAATTTTCTATAACACTTTTGTTGTGCCCTAGCCATGCCATCTCTAGTGATTCTAGGTTTTTTTAACATCCTTATTTACTTATCCTCTTTTCCACTTTGTTCTCTTGATTACTCTTGGATCATTAAGCAAGAAGTTTAGCTGTGCTTTCATGTTCTCTTGGGGCCCTTCTTAGGCCATATTTTTATGTCAACCCCATTGTCAAATTAACCGTGGTGTTCCTCAATTTCGGCTCCTATTAAACAATAAGGTTTTTTTAGCCAGGATGATGAAGGAAAAAATTTTCATTCTAGATCCTTCAAAGATGTGGTTTCTAGAGTCTTACACACAGGTGAAACTCTCTCCCCCTTGGCTCCTTTGATTTCTAAAGGTGTGTTATCCTTCTTAATTTTTGATGATGAGGTTCTTAAGCTTGCATCACCATTTAAATTTATATTAGTTGGAAAGTTCTCAATGCACTGACTTAAGTTGGACTCTATTCAAAATTAATTTACCAATCTAAAATAGTTCGGTGTTTATTCCATTGGTTTGTTGGATCCTGATCATGTTGCCATTTAACTATCGAATGATTTGGATTATAGTAGGGTTTTTTTGAGAAGATCTTACTACACTAATAATTGTCAAATCCGCCTACTTAAATAGACACTATTTTTTAATATTAGGGAGGAATTGCGATTGTTCAAATTTGGATTTTCTTTCCCAATCTTTGTTTGCATTTGTTTAACAGTCAGGTTTTGTATATTGTTGGGTCTATTTTTGGTAGTACACTTTAGACTGACGAAGCTATAACTTCTTGGACTCAGCCTTCGGTTGCTAGGGTTTTATTGGAGGAGATATTACAAAAACGCATGCTAAAGAAATTTGGTTAGGGTCTAAAAATCTTGGTTGCCTACAAATGATTGTGATTGAAAAAGTTCATAATTTCTATACTCATTGCAAGGTTCAAAAGTATGACGTAACTGAATGTTCTATTTTGCATCGTATGCTAAGGAGACCATGTCCTCCTTCTGTGATGGATGTTAGATCTATACCTATAGAATAGTTTCTTGGTGCAAATGGGAATGACTTGATCCAAATGGATCTAGTGGTGGTGTCATCCAAAAATGAATAAAGGAGGAAGACGAGTCTATGGTTTTGATGCAACCCCATAAATCTAATGATATGTGGGTTGATAACAATCTGTCTCCTATATATTTTCCATATAATGAGAATGTGAATAATTATGGTGAAGAACATGGGGACCTAGAATTATTTGTTTCCATTAATTTGAATATAGAAATGGTTGACAGTGAAAACCATCAATAATAAAAAAATCCTTCTCTTCTTCTTATTTATAGCAAAGAATGGTAGAATGATGATGTTTTGATGAATGTTGGAACTTTGATAAAGGAGTATTGTGAAGAAGGGGAGTTTATTGTTAAATCTAACACTATGCAGGGTGTTATGGACCAAAAAAATGATTATGTGAGGTTTAACTCATCATCTTCATCTCATGAGGGTAGTGGATCTAAATTAAATGAGGATGACGGGTTTACTAAAGTGGGAAAATAATAAAATAAAAGCAATTAGGCTCCCACGACCTCTACTCCTTATTCAAGTAGAACTTAAACTTCTTTAAATAATATTAAGGGTTAAAGCTCTTTTATGGAATGAGACGGGCATTGGGGAGCTGACTCTAGAGATAGAGTTAGAAATTTATGTAAAGTTCATAATATCCATCTGTTAGTTTTAATTAAGCCTTTTATTTCATCGGATAAATTATATTTTTTTGCTTCTCAACTTATCTTTTATAAAATTTGCTAAGTATTCTAATAAAATTTGGATTTTATGAAATAGTTCAATTAGTGTTAATGTGATTCTTGATCACCATCAAGTGGTTCACTGTGAATTTTCTCTCTTTAATATTAAGTGTAATGCTTCTTTTGTTTTTTCTTCCTGATCTAGGCTAGGTCATCTTCCTCTTTTGGAGAAATTATTGGACATTGATATAAATTGTAACAGTCATTGGTGTGTTGGTGGTGACTTTAACATAATTTCTAATGCCACTGAGAGAATTTGGGGTAATCCTCCCAACCAACATGCTAAGGATGAAATCAATGCGATGATTACTTATAGTAATTTACATGGATTTAGTTATTCTTGACTTTACGTGTAATAGAGCCACTATGTGGCTAAGACATGACAGAATCCTTTCTACTACTAATTGGATTACTGATTTTTTAATGACCCATGTGGAACACAAAAGTAGAACTAAATATGATCATTCCCCTCTGCTTTAAGAAATATTGCTAACCATTATATTGTCCCTTCTGCTTTTAGATTCCAAAATATGTTATTAGATAGATATTTTTTGAATGTGATGGATAATAATTAGCATGCCCCCATTTTTCATGACAACAACATTAAGGGTATGAACAAATTACGATCTAAATTGTGTAGAGTGAAGTAGAAATTAAAATGGTGGAATAAATGTGTTTTCAAAAATATTTTTAAAAACATTAGCGAGGTTGAAAATAAGGTCTGTGACTTAGTTTGGTCTTTATTTGAATGATCATAACAATGATTTACTGCTTACTCTTAAAAAAGCTATAAATCATCCCTTTCAATTGCTTGAGAAAGAGGAATCTTTCAAGTGGAAAAAAGAGGCTTCTAGTTTTATTTTGGAGGGTGAAAGAATACTAAGTTATATCATTCGATCGTGAATAAAAAATTGTTATGAATCATATTCAAATAATTGTTGATTTTGAAGGTATCTCTTATGATTATGAACAATTGATTTGAAATTATGGGATTGAGTACTTTAAGGATATTTTTAATAATAATGTCACTACTATTTCTATCTCTCACCCCTATATTATTCCCAACATTAAAAGTGAGGATGATAATCATTTTCTTACTCAATGCCCCTCTAAATTTGAGATTTGGGATGCTGTTAAAGGAATAAATGGGGATTCCATTAAGGGTCCTGATGGGTTTACTACTAAATTCTTTAAAAAATCTTGAGATATTATAAAGATGGATATGATGGAGGTTATGAAAGATTTTTTGATGGGACTCCTTATCCTAATTTTTCCTGTTCTAGAATTATTTTAATTCTTAAAAAAGAGGCTTCCAAGCATTGGGTTGATCAGCCTTTGCTCTTCTCTTAACAAATTAAACTCTAAAATATTTATGGGGAGGTTGCTTACCATTCTCCTTAGAATTATTTCTCCAACTAAAATTAGTTTTATGAAAGGTCGTAGTATTTTTGACAATATTCTTTTGGCTACAAGGATCATTCATGATTTGAATGCTAAAGTGAAGGGGGAAATATCATTTTTAGATTTCACATCACTAAAGCATATGATAATCTTAATATGAAGTTCCTTTATTATATTTTGGCTTTATTTGGTTTTAACTCTTCCTTCAATAGGCTTATTTAGAATAGCATTGAAAATTGTTATTTTTTGTGATTATTAATGGGAAGAGTTATGGTTTTTTCAAGTCTTCTCAAGGCTTGGGACAAGGTGAACCCATTTCCTCTACTAAGTTTATTTTTTCTGTTAAGTTTTTGCCTAGGGTATTTGAGGATCTTTATAACTGGTACCCCAACATTCTTTATTGCACTTTAGGTGGTATTCCTATAACTCACCTTAGTTTTACTGATGATTTTATTATTTTCTCGAATGGGTCTCTTAACAACATCAACATTTTGCTTAATTTTCTTAGTTGTTTCCAAAACATTAGCTGCTAAAACTGTGAATCAATGTAGGATTAATGCTATTAAATTAAAATGTGGCTTTATTTCTAAATCTTTTCTATTAAATACTTATGGATCCATCTTTTTAAAGGTAAGAAGAGGTCTCATTTATTTGAGGATTTTTTTACTGCTATTCAAAGGAAGCTTACAGCCCGGGCTTTCAATTTACTTTCATTTTGTGGTAGGCTTGTTTTAATTAAAAGTTTTCTCAATTCTCTTCCTTTTTATATCTTCCATACTATTCAACCCACTACGACCATTTGTTTTAGAATGGAGAGAATTTTTAACAGATTTTTTCACGGCTCTAAGAACAATAGATATTGTATCCATTGGTCTTTATGGAATAAAAATATAGTTATTTTTTATGAATGAGGCTTGGGTTGCAACAATATTGTGGATCTAATTCATGCTTTCTGTCTTAAATTATGATTTTCTTTTAGTTATATTAATAGTCTTTGGCCAATTTTATGAGGCAAAAGTATTGCAATACTTATATATCCTTATTCTTGCAATTATAAGTCTTTCAATTCTATGGTTTGGGAAAGACTTTGCTATATTAAGTTGGAGGTTGAGTAGCATATTCTGTGGGAGTATGGGTCAAGGTGATGTACTTTTTTGGTAAGATAATTGGATTGAGACTTATTCTATTGATAACTTTTTTAATACTTACACTCTTGAGCCTATTAAGGTTAAGAGTTTTTTTGATAATGATAATTGGACTGTTCATAAATTATCAGAGGTTATTCCTTCTAATTTAGTTGAGATTATCTTGATAATTCCTTTATAGTTGCATAGTAAGCTTCAAATTTTATTTAAGTTATCTTATACTAATAAGTTTGTTCTAAATAAAGTTTGGAATAACTTTATGATTATTTATGATAAATCTACTATTTTTTTGGTTCTTTGGCACAAGATAATTCCTTTATCATATTCAATTTTTATGTGAGGAGCTATTCATAACTTGCTACCTGTTAAAGATTTACTAATGAAAAAAGGTTTCTACTTGCTTTGAAATGCTAGTGTTGTTTTAATATTAAAACTATGATGCTATTTCTGTGAATAATGCAACTGCCATCAGAGTTTGGAGATATTTTTTTGATTTGGTTGATAGTTAATTTTAACTATGGTAATCATATTGTGACTATTCTTCATTGTTGGTTAAATCCTATTAAGGGCATATTTATAATTTGTTTCCTATTATTATTATGTGGTTCCTTTAGATGGAAAAAAAATGATTCTAAGCATAGAGAAATTAAAATGGACTTTAGGCATATTGTTTCCAAAGTAAAAGACAAATTTTGCAATTACACTCTACTAATCTGCTCATGATAGAAACTTTAATAATTATGATGTCATTGCTCTAGATTTGGGTATTCCGACTAGTAACCAGCATATAGATATGATTCAAAGGATTGTGAGGTGGATAAAGCCTTCTCTTCCTTTCTACAAAATAAATACTGACGAGTCTGTTAATTCTTGTGCAGCTAGTTCTGGTGGGATTATTCGTAACCATCTAAGAAATGTCATTTCTGCTTTTGATGGTCCTTTAAATTATTATATATCTATTACTATCGAGCATATGGTTCTTTCTGATGGGCTTGATATGTTCCAGAGCTTAGATATTTTAACCTTTAGCTTGAGGTGGATGCCATGCTCTTAATTCTTATCTTGAATGGCAATGTTGTTGGAAGTTTAGATAATTTTTTATCTTCCTGATAATTTTTATCTTATTAAAAAAAATTAAATTTTCTCTTTGATATTTGAATTACTCTTTTTCCCTTATTTATCATGAAGCGAATTCTTGTGCTGATTGGTTGACTAAATTTGGTTTCTAACTGGTGTCTTTTTAGAATTTTGATGGTCTGAATTTACCTCAACCTGTTAGAGGTATGTTTATTCTGGATAAGTTAGGTTTGCATTATATTAGGAACTACTGATGTGGTTTTTATTCTCCCATGTTTGGCTTTATTTTGGTTTTATTTTGCTCTGTCATGGTTGTTTCTATTCTCCCTTTTGATGTTGTTGAATTGTTTGGTTTTGTGGTGCTTTTTCTAGTGGTTGTTGGGTTGGGCAATTTTTTAGGTAGTTCTGGAATTTTGCTTTAGTCTTACTTGTTGCTACATTTTGTTAGACCTTGGGAGGTCCTTGGAGTCTATGTGTCTTGATGGGGTGTTGGATGCCACCATCGTTTCTGGAGATTTTGTGTTAGTTGTGCTATGCATCGTACTTGTTCTCATTATGGCTTACTAGGATGGGCCCTTACACCCACTGGGATCTTAAGCTCTTAGGATTTTTTTTTTTTTTTTGAATATAGCTCTTTTAGTGTTAGAGAGCTTATGATCCCTCTAATTACTTGTTAACTTTTTACATATATTAACATGTAGGACCTTTTACGAGTTTTAACAAAAAAAAAAAATGCTCTAAGTGGTTCATTTAAATTTTATATGTTTGATAAGATATAAATACCAAACATAAAAATGATAATCTAAATTTGTGACTTGAGATGGTGGTCATAATAGGAGTTTATGTCGATTCAGGTGCATGTCCTGCGATGTTAGTTCCTAATTCTATTGAAGGACTTATTAAAGAATCAAGGTTTTGGGTTTATTTAAGATACACTCTTTACAGAATAATAGTTTTATGCCTTACTTGTAAAAATTAAAAGCCATTTGTTAAGACTGATTTAATCTTATAATAACTTCGAAACATTTATTTGTATAAAATTTTGAATTTTGTAATCCTCCTATTAAAATCATTAAAACAATTTCTATGATTTGAGATTAAATTATTCTTTTAATGTGAGGAAGAAAAGAAAAAGAACACATAATAAAAACAAGAGGAAAATAGATGGACTACTACAAAATCAATACATAAGCATTCCAAATCACAATGAAACACTGAAGCAATGCAAAAACCACAAAAAATTTCAAATCCACAACCAAAAATTAGAAAAAACTAAGCCAAATGAATTAGCCAACCAGAACCTAAAAGGAAAATAGTAAAAAGCAAGGACCAACAAGGGCTAAATGACAAATACCAAAACATCAAAAAGAAAAAGAAATCAGTAACCAAAGCAAGGATGTTGAAACCAACATAGGAAAGTGCTACAACTAAAGTGTACCAACCACTCAAAAATAGGAATCATGGAGAACTAGTCAAATAGGAAGCAACAACTACCATTTCAAACAACAAGGCCCCAATACAAATAATTAAACTCATATTATTTTCATAATTGAAAATAAACAAACAAAACAAGGCATACAATATAAGGTGACAATATTGCTTATAGAAGCATGCATACAAACCAAATTATTCAACACACAACATTACCACTCACACCTCCCACATAATAGATTACATAGTAACATTCATAGAAGACGGTAGAAAAAAAAAAGCACAAAGTGTGAATATAAATGCTATTGATATAGAAGATGACTTTGAAGTGTAAAGGTATCTTTCTTTATTTGCCAGCAAAGATAAGGTGGCCTCGAGGAAGAAAATGGCAAATGGGTTCAGTCCCTGGCTTCACCTTCAAAATTTTGAACCCTAGATAATGTGGTGCCCATGCAGATGTGTCAATATGGCATATTGCTGCAGTATCCACCACCACTCCATTTGATCCCAAGAGATGCACCTTATATGCCTCAACATTTGTTATTTTGTGGCAATAATATACTGCTTTCGGGTATGACTCAGGATGACAAGACACCAATGCTTTTGCTTCCTACACATACATATATTTAATATTTCAATATACAACAATACATATATTTATGTTTAAATATGAATCTTCTTAATTAAAACTCACCATGTGCATATCTTCTTTCGATCGGATCAAATATACCTGCTTCGGTACCACTAATTGGTGAACACCACCTTTCACAGTTGTCTCAATGACATTCACATCTCTGTTGCCTATCTCAGCCTTGATAAAATCCGCCATGGCTTCCAATGATGTGACACAACGCTTTATCTCTCCCTCAATAGGCTTCTCTTCACACTCTTCCAATGTTTGCTGGATGGCTTTGGCTTCTAGTGAACCCCGTGTGATGTTGAAGAGGCCGAGGATTTCAGTGAGTTTGGTGGAGGAGAAAGGCGTGGCCTTGGCCATCTCAACTGAAAGGAAGGGTTGCATTGAGATTGACTTGCTGAGTTCGAGAGTCATCTTTGTGCCCACTTTAAGGCTATCCTTTAGGAAGAAGAGCTGAGCAATGAGGTCGTCGTGGGTTTGTGTCTCTTTGTTTATGCAATTGTAGCAACCGAAAGATTTCACATTATTTTGGCCTCTTTCAAGCTTGAATGAATTCATTTCGTTCTCTGAAAATTAGGTACGTTGAAAAAATTATGTCACATATCCTGATAAAAATTATATTTTGATAAATTAAAAAGTTATTTAATTTGCATTTGAGTTTAGTAAAACAAATTTATGGATTTCAAATCCTTTCTGACATAATTTTTGTTAAAAAAAAATAATTATAGAGAGAGAGGCAGAGAAAGCGGACTAGGGTACAGTAGCTCCTGGATGCTGGCAGGGATGGGAGTTTGCGGAAGTAAAGCTTTCCAATATATTTGGGCTGAAGTTGCTTCCCTCGTCGCTGCATGCGAACTTGTGAGCTGCTACAATTAAACAACAAAAAAGAAAACACTTATGAGCAATACTCACAAGCTAGTTTTAAAACATAGAAAACTACAACATTTTTTGCAGTTTTAAAATAAAAATTATAGCTTTTTAACTAACTAATTATAGCTTTTGATGTTTTATCCTTTGATGAATGAGAAGTTTACCATGAGGATGAAGATGGCGAAAAGCAGGAAATCCATGAGATCAAAGCTACCGCAATGAGTGTTTCAAAGTGAAAGACTCTGAATGATTTAGTAACTCTATAGTACTCTCTGGACCTCCTTATATAGCAGCCAATGGATGGATATAATTGTGTAAATGAGTCCAGTTGAGATAATGAGCTCACTTCAGGTTTGAGCTTGATTAGTTAATTGGACTCATAATGATAAAGATTCCAATAAGTTAAATCTTACATTGAATGCAAGATGATTCCTTCTTATACAAGACAATTCTAAATAACTGTATGATCATGACATTATATAAAATTTAAAATTTAAATTGTTGTGGTAACTATCTTACAAAACATAAATAAAAACTATGAAAAATATTAATAATTAGCCAGCCGTTAAAAAAAAAATTTAGAATCATTCTTTTGAATAACTTTTATTATTACTAAAATAAATACTAAAAAAGCAGAAACTTTCAAATATGAACTTTTGCCAAATCTTTCAAATCTGAACAATTAAATATACAAAACGATTTGACATTAACAGTGCATAAACAGAACCCATTCTTCATTTTGAGTTTTAATTGCTTCGTAAATTTTGAAATTAAAATCTTGTAATTCTTTTTTAAATTTAAATCTACTGAAAGTTGGAATCACAAAAATAAAAATAAAATATTTAATGGTCCTCATATGATACAAAAACATACCATAGTAAAAAGTATAAACAAAAAACATAGATACCATAGTGAACATGATGAGCATATAAAATAATACATATTTTTTTCATTTGCTAAAATTCATACGTAAACGTGCTTGGAGTTGTGTTTGAGTCGGGCATCACTTGAGATAAAATTTGAACTCATACTGAAAGTCTTGCTAGTCCTTACCATTCAAAAAATTTCAAGACTTACCTTCAAAGTAATAGCTCCTTCATCCAGCCATTATAGAAATCTTATATAAACTCATCAAAATCAGAATGATATTTATGTATAAAATCATATGCTTGATGTCAAAGTTGCTGCAGTCAACATTTGGAGAAATGATGGTCTTTTAGGATACTACATTTTATTAGGATGGAGTACTACTATAAGAAAATTAATGTATAGATATTTCATGGGATTATCGAAAGTATACGAAATAGAAATTACTTGGAAAAAACTAAAAATTTGATTGTCATAGAATGTTCTTTCTCTTATCATGCATTAAAAATAAGTAAAGATGCATTCTTTAGAAATAGAGTTCAAAAATTTGTGCCCCTATCAGGATTTACTAAAGATCAATTATTATAAAGCATTACTGCATTAGCATAAGACCAAAGATGGAGCAACACGCCCTAGCCGCCACTCTGCTCTTGGAGGCGATTTCTCCGGTGAGAGGCGTGCGATCTCTGTTGTGGTTCCTTCGTGCGTAAGGCCTGTTCTCATTTGTTGATCTTCTGGTAATCTCGTTCCTCTCTCTGGTTGGCTGTTCTCTGCTTTCGTTTCATTTTTTCTTCCCCTGTTTTTGGTGTTTTGGGGTAGTAGTTTTGTTTTATTTTCCTTTGTGGGGGTGGGGGACGATGTCGGCTCCGACGTCGGCTTCCCCGGCCACTGCGTCCGCTCTAGCTGGTAAAACTAGGTCTTTTAAAGATGTGGTTTCCGGTGGCTCCTCTTCGTCTTCCCCTAAAGTTAAATTTGTGCACTCGACGTTTAAAGGTCGCCCGGCTCTTTTATTTGAGGATGTGGTTGTTAATCAGCTTGCAGCACCATTTTCTTTCACCCTTGTTGGGAAGTTTATGCTTCGGAGGCCAAATCTGGATGTTATTAGAAAATTTTTCTTCAGTTTGAAATTGTCTGGTTCTTTTACTGTCGGTTTGCTTGATCCTAAACATGTTGTCGTCCAGTTGTCTAATGATCTCGATTATAGCCGAATTTTTTCTCGTCGCTCATATTATGTCCAGGGATGCCAAATGAGGCTTCTCAATTGGTCAACGGATTTTGATGTCAGGGAAGAATCTCCCATAGCTCCTGTGTGGTTAGCTTTTCCTAACCTCCGACTGCATTTTTTTAATTCGCATATTTTGTTTGGCCTTGCTTCTGTGTTTGGTTGGCCATTGCAGACAGATCAAGCCACTGCCACTCTCTCGAGGCCGTCCGTGGCTAGAATATTAGTTGAATTGGACGTTACTAAAAAACATCCGAAAGAAATTTGGTTAGGATCAGAGAACAATGGCTATTTCCAAAAGGTTGAAATCGAAAACTTACCTATTTTTTGTTCGCATTGTAGAATGCATGGTCATGGGGTAAATGAATGCTTTAGATTACACCCTAATTTATGCAAGGAGAAAAATGTACCTAATGTTAATGTTGTTAAGGAAAATGAGGTGAGTAATGTGCATCAGGTTAATGAGGTTCCTACACTTATACATGGTGCTGAAAATGATGAAAGTAAGGGGGAAACATCTGCAGGTCCGATCAATACTTTACCTGTTATTAATAATCAGGATTATGTTCATTCTGACAACAAAGGTATAAATGATCAGGTTTCTTTGGGTCCTGTTAATGTTGCGGATGACAGTATTTTAGACCATCATAAATGGGCTAATGCTGATATTGTGAAAAGGTCTGATGAGTTGGTGGTTATTTTACAGGAAGGGGAAGTTATTTCTTCTAACTCATTGGAAAAAGCTTTTATTAATGATCGTAATGTTCATGTTACTAAGGATAATCCCCTGGTGCTGAAAAATGTTGTTTGTTCTTCAGATATAATTCCTCATATTGATGTTGATTTACATAATCCTTTGTCAGATAATGTTAAGATGAATGGCTCCACGAAGGAAGATGGTGTGCTGTTTTTGGAAGCTGAAAGCTCAGCTACGGAGAGCTTGGTTGGTGTGAATAACAATGGCTTTCAATTTTCTGAACAATTTAATTGTGATGCTTTTACTGATACGGAAATTGAAATTAATGCTAAATGTTATGCTAGAATGGACAATGATTTAAGTTTTACTAAGAGACGTGGGAAGAGAGGTAAAAAACCTAGAAATGCTATTTTGCTTTCGCCTAGAAATACCCGTTCGCTCATTAATTCTGTTTTTCTATGATTAATACGATTATTTGGAATGTGAGGGGGATCGGTTGTCCTTCCTCTAGGCTTCGGGCTAAAAATCTATGTCGCATCCATAACATTTCTATTCTTGTTTTGCTTGAACCTCTCATTTCCATGGATAAGCTTCTTTCTACTGCTAAATTTTTGGGTTTTCATCAGGCTTTTGCTAATGTCTCTAACAAAATTTGGGTCTTCTGGAAAGATTTTGTTAGGATTGATGTGATTGGTAATTTTACTCAAGTTTTGCATTATAAAAATGAATCATTAAATTTTCAATGTGTTGCGTCTTTTGTTTATGCTGCATCCTCTCGTTTTGGTAGAAAAGCTTTGTGGGAACAAATCGAGAATTTTCATAGTATTTCCTCTCTACCTTGGTTGGTGGGTGGTGATTTTAATTCTATTACTACTCCTTCCGAGCGTATTGGGGGATCTCACCCTATTTTACAATCTATGGAAGATTTCAATGACATGATTATGAACTGTAATCTTATTGACATTGGTTTTATTGGCAACAAATTCACGTGGAATAGGGGTCATCTTTGGCAACGGCTTGATAGAGTTCTTTTTAATAATGATTGGGTTAATGTTTTTAATGCTTCTAAGGTGGTGCACTTGAGTCGCACCCTTTCCGATCATTCCCCTCTTCTTATTAATGTTAATTGTACTAGAGGGGGTTTGCATTCTCGTTTTAGATTTCAAAACATGTGGCTTACTCATGATTCTTTTCTTAATGTTGTGCATAATAATTGGATGGCGCCTATTTACCTGGATAATTCTATTGGCGGTATGGCTCGGCTTTGGTTTAAACTTAAAAGGTTAAAATTGGTCCTTAATTGGTGGAATCGCCATATTTTTAAAAATATTTTTGCCAATATCAAGGAGGCGGAAGAGAGGATTAATGGGCTTGAAGATTGTTGTCAATTGAATCCTACGGATGCTAATTGGGCTGCCCTTAAGGAGGCTAAGTTGTGCCTCAGTAAACTTCAATGTTAGGAAGAGATTTTCTGGAAACAAAAGGTAGCGATGAAACATTTGGCGGAAGGGGATAATAATACTAGATATTTTCATGCTTTGGTTAATAAAAAACGTGCTATTAACGGTATTCACAAAATTGCTCGTGCAGATGGCTCCTTTACTGATAATGATGAGGAAATTGCTAATCTGGCTGTTAGTTTTTTTCAAAATCATCTCAATAAAAATTTTTGTCCTATTGATATTGAAGATCATTCGTTTATTTCGAATAGGGTGACCACTGAGGATAATGTCTCTCTATCTATGTGCCCTCTTATGGAACAGGTTAAGGATATGCTATTTGATATGAATGCTGAGTCGGTTGCTGGGCCTGACGGGTTTACTGTTAAGTTCTTCCAACATACGTTGCATTTTGTCTGTGACGATGTTTATAGTGCTGTTGTTGATTTTTTTAATGGTTCTCCTATTCCTAAGTTTTTCTCTTCTACTTCTATAGCTTTAATTCCTAAGAATATTGAGGTGAACTCTTGGAATGACTTTAGGCCTATTAGTTTGTGTTCTGTTTTTTATAAATTAATTTCGAAAATTTTGGTGAATCGTCTTTCTTTGCTTCTTCCTAAACTTATCTCTCCCAACCAAATGGGGTTTGTGAAGGGTCGTGCTATAGTTGATAACATTCTGCTTGCTCAAGAATTTAAACGCGTAAGGTTATGGTCTTAACAAACTCTTTGGATTGTTCTTATAATGTGGTTAAGACTGAGATTAATGCTGCTGCCAGTGCCTTGGCCCTCTTTGGTACCAGGTTTCCTGAGATTATTGATCTTACTTTTGCTAATCTACCGGTGCATATTAAAGGCTTGATCAATTTGGATAAGAGGAAAGTTCCCTATGTTTTGGGTTAATATTCGGTCTTTCCTTGTTGGGGTGTTTCTTCCTCTGTTTGTTGGTTGCTGGGCTTTTTAATGTGGTATTTGGTTTGCGGTTCTCTGCTGGCTTCTTCTTGGTGTTTGTCCTGCTTTATTCTTCGTATTAGCTGCTGCATTTTTCTGTTTTTTTGTCCCTGCTGATGATGGGTTGTGCTGGGTGTGGCTGGATGGAGCGGACCTCGGTCGGCTGTTTCTTCGTTCAGGGAGTTTCTTTTTCCACAGCTGCTTTGTGTTTTTTGTTCTTTGCTTTTTTGTTGGACGGCTTAATCCTTTTCTTGTACCTCTGTATGCCTGGTGTGCAGGTTTTTGGAGCATCGCGCTCGTTTTGTGCAGGGTTCGTGTGCTGATTGGTAGATTAAGCTGTCTTTGTTTTTCTCTTCCCATGGTTTTTTTGGGATCTTAGAATGTTATTAGTGCTCATTGTATTTTGTTTAGCAGGGAATTCAGGCTCTTAGGTTTTCTTTCTATTTTTGATTGTAGCTCTTTGAGCATTAGCGGGCTAGAATTCCCTTTAAGGACCTCTGTACTTTTTTCCCTAATTAATGCGTAAGCCCGTCGGTGGGTTTTAAAAAAAATAATAATAATAATAAGACCAAAGATTGTAAGGCATTAATCATAATTGAAAAAGAGTAGTTTTTGGATCTTCCTTATGATATGATAAATTTAACCTAAGATAATCCATCAATAATGCATATTGAGAAGAATTTATTCGATAACACTACAGCAAAGTAGCGTATTACCGGCGGAATTTCCGACGGAAAATTCAGAATTTTCCTACGGTTTTCCGGTGAAGACGTTTTCGACGGTAAATAGAGATTTAGAATAAAAATTGGGTAAAAAAAATTCGTCGGAAAAAATTTCTAGCGAAAGTAGCCGCCGAAAATATTTTCCGACGGTTATCTAGCGAAAAAACTCGATCAGAGTAACTAAAAAGGAATTCTAAAAAACATTTCCTTTTGTTGACCCGCTCGCAAGTGGCCCCCGTTTTGGCCAGGTCTGAGGCACCTTTGCTTAGTGTTGGCTCTCCTGCAAAGTCTGACCCGCCCTAGTTGGCCCACATGCATGCTGTCCAGCCCGCATGGCATAACCCAGCCTGCAGTCGCTCGCCCGCGTACACGACCCAACTGCTTGAGCTTCGCACCCGCGTCGGCTAGCCCGATGACCCACTCGCTGACCCGCGCTCATGGCGCGTGATGGCCGTGGGATTCAAAGTGGAGACCAGCCAAGTACTCCACCACTTTGCTATTGATGAAAATAAGTTATTAGTTGATAATAAGTTAAAATAAGTTTTAAAATTTTTAATAAATAAATTATTAATTTAATAACTTTTTATTTTATTTTAAAATATTAAATTTAGTAAATAATTAAAACTGCTATTTTATTAAATAATTAAAATAAGCTATTACATTAACATTTAATTATAGTAATTTATCAAATTTATATTTAATTAATATAATTTATTAAATTTATAATTATTTAGTAACTCTACAGTATTCACTGGACCTCCTTATATAGTTGCCAATAGATGGAAATAATGGTGTAAATGAGTCCAGTTGAGCTTGAGTCACTTCAGGTTTGAGCTTGATTAGTTCGTCGAGTTTGAGCTTTATACGGGTTCCAATCGACTTATGAGGCGGCACTTTTATTTTGAAAGTAAGAAAATGCTTATAATTCAAACAATTATTACAATAAAATATAAAAAGAATGAAAATATAAAAGAAAAATAATAAGGAATCACTTAATATAAGAATGTGAGATGTAATTTATAAATATTTTTAACAACTTTGCACTATAATCTTGAATATTAATATATCTGAAGTGCCTTTTATATTCATATTTTTTAAACGAGTCGACTCGCGAGCTAAATAGTCAGTCGGGACATGCTCAAGCTTGGCTCATTGCACATCGAGCTCAGCTTATGAGCCATTTATGAAGTCAAGCTCGAGCCCACTCACAAGTTCGCTTGACTCACTTACACCCCTAGATGGAGAATATAATAAAAAATAAAATATATTGTTTTCAGTTGTTGCTTTGATGTGGAAGAATTTTTCAAATAATTTTTTTTTCAACTCATTATGACACATATAGGGGTGTAAGTGGGCTAAGTCGACTCATGAGCTAGCTTGAACTATACTCACAAATGAGCTCAAAATTACAAAGATTCTCATATATATTTTAAGTTAAATTTTACAAAGAAAATATGATTCCTTCTTATACAAGACAATTCTAAACATCTGTATGATCATGAAATTTTGTAATATAAAAGTAAAATTTTAAATTATTTTGGTAACTATCTTACAAAATATAAATAAAATTATGCAAAATATTAATAATTAGCCAGCCGTTCAAAAAATAAAAATATTTTGAATCATTTTTTGGATAACTTTTATTATTACTTAACATAATCTTAAAAAAGAGTAGAAACTTTGAAATATGAACATTAGCATAATCTTTAAAACCTGAACATTTGACAATACAAAATGGTTTGACATGAACAATACATAAACAAAACCAATTCTTCGTTTTGAATTATTAATTGCTCAGTAAAATTTTAAAATAAAATATTTCTGAACCTTTCTTAATTTTAAATCTGCTTACAGTTGGAATCACAAAAGAAAAACAAAAATTAAAGGTCCTCATTGGATACAACAACATACAATAATAAAAAACATAAACACAAAACATACATACCATAGTGAATATTGTGAGCATATAAACTAATACATATATTTATCATTTCCTAAGTAGCATACGTAGAGGTGCTTGGAATTGCATTTGAGTCTGCTAGGATTTGAGATGAAACACGAACTCACACTGAAGGTCTAGCCAATCATTACCATTCAAAAAGTTTCTAAGCTTATCTTCAGGTAATAGCTCATTCATTCGGTCTTTTTAAAGATCTAAGATAAACTCGTCAAAACCAGAATGCCATGTATGGTATAAAATCACATGCTCGATGTCAAGATTGCTGCAATCAACATATGGAGAAATGTTTGTCTTTTAGGGTACTACATATTATTTGGATGGAGTACTACTATTAGTAAAATAATGTATCGATATTTCATGTAATTACCGAAAGTACACTTATTAGAAATTGTTTGTAAAAAGTTAATAATTTGTTTGTCATAGGATGTTCTTTCTCTCTGATCATCCATTGAAAATAAGTAAAGATGTATTCTTTAAAAATATAGTTAAGAAATTTGTGCCACTACCAAGATTGAGTGGTGATCAATTATTATAAAGCATATTAGCATGCATGAAAGCAAAGATTGTAAGGCATTAATCATAGTTGAAAAAGAGAAGTTTTTTTGGATTTTCCTTACGAAAGGATTAATTAAACCTAAGATATATCCATCAATAATGCATATTGAGAAGAATTTTTTTGATAACTTATTTGATGGAGATAAAATTAGAAAAGCAAAAGATATCTTAAAAGTGAGAAGGAATTTGAAGGAGTGGATTAATATAAGAGATTTAGAGCTCCAAGAAATAAGTAGTAAGAAAGCTATAATGCTTAAGTCCAAATATTTCTCCACATTTGATTAGGAAAGAGAAGCGTTTGTATGGGTTCAAAAACTAAATATGCAATATGGATATACAATATAAATAAGTAGACATTCTAATATGAGGCCAAGAAAGTTATTTGAAATGAAGAGCCATGATTGTTATAACTTCATTGAGTGTTTATTATTAAATATATTTAGTATTTTATTAAATAAATAATTTGGAATCCTTTAATTGAATTGAGCTTTCTAAGGCTTTGTGTTCTGAACATTTAACTGATGATTCTGTGATGCATAATAAATTTAATCTATCGAAAATATTATGAAAATTATAAAGAATATTTTCAAATGATTTTTTTTTACTCAATATTACACATGTAGGGTTGTAAGTGGGCTAAGTCAACTCATTAGCTAGCTTGAAATAGACTCACTAATAAGCTCATAATTATAAAGATTCCTATAAATATTTTGCATTAAATTTTTCATAGAATGCTAGATGATTCCTTCTTATACAAGACAATTCTAAACGTCTGTATGATCATGAATTTTTTAATAAAAAAGTTAATTAATTTTTTTTGTAACTATCTTACAAAATATAAATAAACATTATGTGAAATATTAATAATTAGCCTGCTGTTCAAAAAATAAAAATATTTAGAGCTTTTTTTTGGATAACTTTTATTACTAAAAAGCAAGGTTTTCAGAACCGGACCGGACAACGAACCGGAAGAAGGAGAGGTTCATGGTTCGACCGGTCGAACCGGGGTCGAACCGGATGACATAATAAATAATAATATTATTTAAAAATAAAATAAAAATTAAATTTTCCTGTAATTCATTCATTTAACATTCTATTTTCATAGCTCCTAATTCAAATAACATAAACATGACATCAATTAAGTTTATGAAACTTAAAAAAATAGCATATACTATAAGTGTCTCTTGAAATAAGTCAATAAAACATAAAGAAATGCATAGCTTTTGTCATCACACAAAATGTTCATAATTTCATATCAAGTCAAGCTTCAAAATTCAAACATAAATATCAAAATAAATATAGAAGTCGTCTCCTAGATTTGAAGCATCAAAAGTTATATCCATAAATCCTTGTTCATCAAAACATTCCCCTCCAAAAGCATCAATATCTTCATTGCCAATTATTTCATTGTCATTTCGAACATCCTCTAGGACATCATCATGTGCATATTAGAAATATAAAATATTATATATATATATATATATATATATATATATATTAAACATCTTTTTCAAATGATATAACTTAAACTAATTATGAACTTACTTTGAGGTTCTTTAGCAACAGGAATAACATCTTCTGCATATATTTCATTCTCTAAATTCTACAGAATAAGCTCTGAACCTGGTTCTTCATCAAGCACCCAAAAATCCACCATCTCTATGCTTGTATAATCCAAAGGATCGTAGTTTCTTTTTTTGGTTTGTAATCTAAATATAATTAAATGATCATTAAGCCATACAATCATACATAAATGATCAAATGACATCTAAATGTAATTAAAAGTTATATATTCATACCTATGCCTTAAATTGAGGTTGTACCGAACAAATACTATATATATATTAGAAAACCCACAGAAGGGGCCTACGCGTTAATTAAAGAAAACAGTTACAAAGTCCTTAAAAGGATCCTCCAGCTCGCTACTGCTCCCATGAGCTACAAGAAAAAAGACCAAAAAACCTAAGAGTCGGTGGATCCTCAACCTAAGATTACAAAAATAATGCAAAAAACCGCAAGTTTTGCAAAGAAGCAGCACCCAAAAAAGGAAGCTCAAAAGTAACTCGATCAGCACCAACTTCCTACAAAAAAGATAACCCCAAAAGATAACAAAGCGTAAAAAACTAAAAGAGCTAACCTTATGATCGTTTAAGCTCCAAAAGATGTCAGACAACAGAATCCTCATAAAAATTATAGTCTTCCAGAACAAAAAAAGCTTAATCCCAGCTTTAACATCAAAATTATGATACTGTCTACCAACCTGCAAAACATAAAGCCTCCAGTACCACATAATATTATTAAAAAATCCAAAATGCTTATAACAACCAGAAGGATATAACATCCCGACCAACTCGTATTCCTGCACCCAACAAAAAAAAGATAAAGATATCCAAGAAAAATAACAGTAACCCGCAATCCTGGAGCAGCTAACCAAAAGCATCAGCCACCTGGAGCAAATAGAAAAACCACCGTCCGGCATAAAACCGCCCCCTTCAACAATGACCTTGCCAGCAGAAAGACGGACACCCAGAAACCACGCCAAGAAGAAACACAGCCCAGCAAGAGAAAACAAGGACCAACAAAAGATAAAAAACCAACCACACCACCACCTAACTGTGCTTGATATAAGGCAAGCCAGCACGGTCCAAAGCAGCCAACCCTTTAACAACTTTAGGAATACCATTGTTCTTAAACTCACAGTAATCCACCATGTTGCAACCTAAATTAGCCAAAGCATCAGCACAACCATTTCCTTCACGAAAAATATGAGTAATCTTGAAATTAATGTAAGAAAGATCCTGCTTGAGTTGCCTAATAAGATAAAAGTTCTCAGCATTAAACAAATTATTACTGTTAATATAATGTAATAGAAGCATAACATCAACCTCAATCCACACTCTGTTAAAACCCAGTTTAATGCAACTGCTGATACCATAGCTGAGGCCCTGAATCTCAGCCACAAAAGCCGAATGACCAGAAACAGGACCCGCAAACGCAAAAATCACCAAACCCAAGTGATTCCTAATAATGCCACCGCACCCAGCCAGCTTCCCATTGAAGGAACCATCAGTATTCAGCTTAATCCAATCTGGAATAGGTTTAAGCCATTTAACAACACATTCCCTTTTCTCCTTAACATCAGGAGTATTAGAAATGACAAAATAAGATAGAACATGACTACAACCTTTAAAATTCTCAATCCTAATGATACCAGAAGCATAAAATAACTTAATTTTATCACAAATGCAACTGATAATACGGGGAGCATACATCTTGATGCCACCATGCTTAGCTTCATTCCTACTATGCCAAAGAAACAAAATAATAGTAGTAAGACAATTCCTAATATGGCCTTTAGACATAACAAACCAACATTTCATAATGTCAATAATACTCTTAAAACTGTGATGAAAATTAAACTGAAATATCTCTTCAAAATGCAACCAAACCTTAACCGCAATAGGGCCATTAGCTAACACATGACTTAAAGTTTCAATATGCTGACAACATAAACATTTAGAGGCAAATTGAAAAGCTTTCTTCCTAAGATTGGAATCCACCGGAACCAAATTAAAAATCACTCTCCAAGTAAAGATAGCAAAAGAAGTTGGAATAGAAATATGCCATATAACAGAAAAAAAAGGATTATTAGGCTTATTCTTTTTAATGCAACACCAAGCTTCTTTTAAATCAAATAGGCCATTATGAGAGTTGGTAAAAAGGATACAATCCTCTTTCTCCGTTTGCAAAGGAATTTTCACAATGATACTAATAAGAAAATCAGGAACCTGTTCTTTCAGTAAATCAATGCTCCAACTACCATTACAGATAAAATCCTTAACAAGCAAAGAAGAAATAGATCTAGTATTAAGCAACTTATCAATGGAGTACTTACCCAACCATTGATCTTGCCAAAAAAACACATCACCCTTGCCCACACCCCATTGGATCAAATTTTCCATATCACCTTGAATGCTACATAATCTCTTCCAAATGGCAGAAGCACCCCTTTTAGGAGAACAGATAGTAGGGTGCAAGTCCCCACAATATTTGGTGTGTAAAAAATTAGCCCATAAGCTCTTATTAGCTCTAAAATTAAACCAAAGCTTAAAGGAAAATGCTTTACTCATATCCACCAAGGTCTTACAACCTAAGCCCCCTTCCTCCAAAGAACCACAACATTTATTCCAAGAAGCCCAGTGAATAGCACCTTTACCTTGCCTAGAACCCCAAAAAAACTTGTTCAAACGTTTGTCAAACTTGTCACAAATAGACAAAGGAGGATTCAAAGTATGAAAGAGATAAATAGGCAAAGCCGCTAGAACACTTTTAATTAACACAAGTCTCCCCCCATAAGAAAGAAAGTTGAAAGCCCAGTTATTCAACTTGATACCCAACTTATTAATAATACCATCAAAAAGGTAAGACTTTTTCTTACCCTTGTAAAGAGGGGTCCCTAAGTAAGTAATAGGTAAAGTAAGATGAGATATACCAAAAGCCTCATTAATTCTAATAATGCGTTGCTCACTGATCAGTTTACTAGTAATAAAGCCACTTTTGCTCTTATTAATATTTAAGCCACTTAACATCTGAAACTTATCCAAACATTTAAAAAGCAGTTTAAACATTCTAATCGAACCATTAGAAAAAATAATAATATCATCTGCAAAACTCAAATGAGAGATAGGGAAACCCCCATAAGTAGCAAAATTAATCGTGGGGTGAAGCACATACAACTTCTCCAAAGCTCTAAAAAATACTCCATAGCAATAATAAACAAAGCCGGGGAAAGAGGGTCACCTTGCCTTAATTCGTGAGCAGACTTAAAGAAACCGTGGGACAACCCATTAATCACCACAGAGAAATAACAGTTATTAATGCTATTCATAATCAAATTGGTGAAAGTAGCATTGAAACCAAAAAGTTTAAGAACCTTTAACAAGAAAGCCCAATTAAGGTTATCATACGCTTTAGTAATGTCAACTTTAATAATCATGTTACCACCCACAATAGGTTTGTTAATATCATGAACAAGCTCTTGGGCAATCAAAATATTATCAAAGATAGAACGACCTTTAACAAACCCCGTTTGACCAGGAGAAATAATTTTATGCAACAGTAAAGACAATCTGCCCATAATGATTTTAGCATTAAACTTATTGAAAAAAGAACATAAACTAATAGGCCTAAAGTCGTCCCAATAATTAATGCCATCTTTTTTGGGAATCAAAACAGTAGAAGTAGCCATAAAAAACTTAGGATAGGGGTTACCCTTAAAAAGTCCAAAACAACATCAATTAAATCATACTTAATAATAGGCCAAGTCTTTTGAAAAAATTTGGTATTAAAACCATCAACACCGGCCACAGAATCAGAGTTCATTTTATTAATAGTCTCCCAAATTTCATGTTCTGTAGGTAAAGAAGTAAGCATGCTGTTGTCATCACAATCAATAAGACGAGGAATAAGAGAAGTATCCAAGTTTAACTGAGAATTGAAATCTTTGTTAAAATGCTTAGAAAAATACTCAATGCCAGAATCAAAAATTGCCTCAGGAGAATTACAAATCTCACCATTAGGTTCAGTAATTTTATGAATATGACTAGAAACCTTCTTGTGATTAGCAAGCGCATGAAAGTACTTGGTGTTTCTATCACCTTCAGAAACAAATTTAGAAGCAGCTTTTTGCTTCCAATAGACCTCCTCCTTCACTTAAAGTTGAAAGAGAGCCAACTTAGCCTCATTAAGCTTCACAAGATTCTCGTTAGATTGGACATTGATATAATCCATTTCAAAAGCATTTAACTCCTTTTCAGCTTCAAGAATGTTAACAAAAAGATTTTTGAAAACCACTTTGTTCCACCATCTAAGCATTTGTTTCAGCCTTTTTAATTTCATACAGAGCCGATGCATACCAACAATATCATCATTAGGATGCAACGGATTAGCCCAATTGGCCTCCACAATCTTAAGGAAATCCTTATGCAATAACCACATATTTTGGAAACAAAAATTACCATGACAATTACTACTAACCAAATTAATATTCAACAAGATAGGAGAATGATCAGATAAGGTTTTAGAAAGATGCTCAATATGAATATTAGAAAATTTTCTAAGCCATTCATCATTGAAAAGCAGTCTATCAAGACGTTGCCACATAGTACCTCTATTCCAAGTAAACGAATTACCCGAAAAACCAATATCATGTAAATTACAATCTAAAAGCATATTATTAAAGTCTCCCATAGCTTGAAAATTAGGATTGCTACCACCAATCCTTTCAGATGAATTAGCAATAATATTAAAATCTCCACCAATAGCCCACGGTTTATCAATAGCACCAGCAAAATTCCTCAAGTTATCCCATAAAGAAATTCTACCAAGCCGAGTACAAGCTGCATACACAAAAGAACCAAAACAAATAAGATTTTGAAAATCAATAAAAGTATGAACCACTTCTTGAGGGTTGTCTTGCACAATATCAAGCTTAATAGTATTATACCAGAACATCCAAATTTTATTATTACAGTTACCAAAGGCTTTATGAAACCCAAGAAACTTACGAGTAGCATCAAGCTTACAAACATCAATCAACGGTTCTAAAAGAATCAAAACAGAAACATTATGAATCCTACAAAGATTCCTCACTCTATTTCTAGAAGAAGAACCCCCCACCCCCCTAATATTCCAAATAAGGGTGCTAAACATTAGAAAACTTTTTAGAAAAATTTGAAGAAACCGCCACTTTAGGAGCAGCAGCCATAATAGCTTTAAGATTTTTACTTTTCTTTTTAGAACTGATGATAGCCAAACCATTATTCCCATTCTTGCAACCACCTTCCCTATCCTCACGAGACCCAGGCTCTTCAGGTTGACCCCCAGGTACAGACGACAAAACCACCTCCCCTTCTTCCACATCTGCTTCCCTACTAGTAACATCCTTAACCTCTAAATTTGATCCCTTCAAAAAGGGAACAGTCTCCGACTCCTGAACATTAACACCACCAACAGTCCCTTGGTCCAACAACAAACCAGTTTCCTCCTCCTCCCTCATAGCAACATCCTCACCCAAATTAACCATAGGTAAAACCAAATCATTCTCCCTCAAAGCAGTCTGACTGATAGTATTAACCCTCAAATCCTCCTCCAAGGGAGAATCTCCTAAATTATTAATACGAACACAATGTTGCCCATTACTCGTAGAACCCTGTTCTGTAATAGAAATATTCTCCCCCTCCTTCGGCATCTGCGTAATTAAATCTAAAGCTTTCTCCATATTAGCAATAGTATCCTCTTGGTTATTAGACGGTACCTGAGGTTTCCCCGACTCAGTACGTCGCTGTTGTATTAAAAAGTCATCTTTTTTATTCTTTAAATGAGGATGAATAATAAAGCAGTCAGAAAACGAATGGCCATGAATTCGACAGTGATTACAATAATCCAGAACTTTTTCAAATTCGACTTGTTGTAAATAACCCTGTTTTTCAGATCCAAGCCAAATTTCTTTCGGATGATATTTGGTTATATCAATTTCCACTAAAATTCTGGCAACCGAAGGTCTAGACCTGGCAGCCGTCGCTTGATCGAACTGCAACGGTCTTCCAAAAACAGAACCGATGGCATGCAACACATGCTGATTAAAAAAATGTAATCGAATATTAGGAAACGATAACCATATCGGAACAATCGGAGATTCCTCCTTAATATGGAAATAAGGGGTCCATTTCAACAATCTCATTTGACAGTTAGCAATATAATAAGATCTATGAGAGAAGATACGACTGTAATCAAGATCATTAGATAACTGGATAGCCACATGTCTAGGATCTAACAAACCGATAGAAAAATTACCAAAAAGTTTTAGATTACAGAAAAAACCGCGAATGAAATCTAAGTTCAGACGACGTAAAGTAAATTTACCCACAAGAGTGAACTGGTAGGGAGCAGCTAAACGAACCACATCTTCTTTTGAAAATAATATAGCCAGAACTCCTTTAACAGTCGATTTTTTAAAATCGAAAGCAACTCCTTTAACTTCAGAAGGACCAGTAAGAACATCTTTAAAAGATCTGGAAGAAACACGTTTTTCACCCCCATTAAGATAAAAAAAACCTGGATTTGAAACCGGAGAGGCAGCTGGAGGAGAACCCCAAGGGTTCGCCGAAGAAGCCATCCTACTAAGGAACCGTTAGAGCAACCTAAGGCCACAGGGCCCTAGGGAAGCAAGCACGAAAAGCCACCCAAAACGAAGGCAGCGGAAACCCTAAAAAGCAACGGAAAAAAACCAGCTACAAGGAGAGGAAAAAAAATCGCCAGAGCAAAAGGGAAAATGAGGAGAGAGAATGTGTGTGTTCGACTCTTTCTTTAAGCACCGAACAAATACTATATCATTTAGTCTTTGATGCTCTAAATGATTTCTTCTCTTGGTATGAATTTGTTCAAATACACTCCAATTTCTTTCACATCTAGAAGATGAAGAAGTTAGACTAAGAATTCTAACAGTCAATTTATGCAAATTTGATGCACTTGATCCAAACATCTTCCACCATTCATCTAAAAAAAGATTAATATTAGTTAATTAATATTTGATATATAAGAAATACTAAATGCATTCTAACATTTTTATTTCACTTACCAGGCTGCATTTCTTTGGCCATCATTAGAGCAATTGGTTTGCCAAAGCTTTCCAAATTATTTCGAAAAAGCCTAACTTCATTTATTGTTGTTGTTGATTTTGGGCATATATCTTTATTTTCAATCAGTTCAACTAAACCTTGCATCACTTCAGATTTCAAGCAAAAATTCTCTTTATCATATTGAAAATGTGGATTAAAAAAGTAAGCTGCACAATGTATGCCTTGTCTTAGTTGACGATCCCATCTCCTCTTTATAATGCTTGTGTAAGGTTTGTACAACCTTTTGGAATTTTTAAACATTAACTTGATTGCTCTGCTTGCTCTGTACATTCGATCATAAAGAAATCCCATAGATGGTTTTTCATCAGAATCCACAATTCTCAATAATCGAATTAAAGGCCCAGTCAATTTGGAACTTACCAAGCAGTCATTCCAAAATTTTGTATCCAAAATGAGGATGAGACTTCTTGCCCTTTTACTGTTTTGGAGAGCTTTGAATCAAAGAAAGCTTTGCTTGTTATGAAAGCCTGCAAATCAAGCTTGTGTTCATATAAGCTTTTCAAAGTTATGAAAGTTGTAGCAAATCTAGTAGCTTCTCTTTTTCTTAGCCAAGCTAGAATAAAGACATGATTGTAGACAAAAATTGTAAATTTTGAAACTCTTTTCGCAAGATCTTGAATATGAGTCATGTTCTCAAAATCTCTAAGAATAAGATTTAAACAGTGAGCAGAACATGGAGACCAACAAATGTTACCAAACCTTTCATGCAGTAATTCCCCTGCCTTTTTATAATTTGCAGCATTATCTGTTACAAGTTGTACAATATTTTCTGGCCCCGCCCATTCAACAACTTCGCAAAATAATGAACATAATGTTTTGGCATCCTTAGTAATATCAGAAGCATCCACAGATTTCAAGAATGCAATGCCCCTTGGACAGTAAACAAGAAAATTAATCAAAGTTCTATTCTTGTTATCTGTCCAACCATCTGCCATGAGTGTGCAACCAATTTCTTTCCAAGATCTTCTATATGAATCTATCAATAGCTTACATTCCTCTTTACAATCTTGCAGAAGATTAACT
The DNA here is from genome assembly GCA_022539455.1 of Dendrobium nobile. Classification (NCBI taxonomy): domain Eukaryota; kingdom Viridiplantae; phylum Streptophyta; class Magnoliopsida; order Asparagales; family Orchidaceae; genus Dendrobium; species Dendrobium nobile. Next base: position 10,798,977 of record CM039721.1, on the reverse strand, counting down.
CTCAACTTATGATAGGATGGAAACTTATAACCAGTGCCAATTGCAGCTATAGCATCAACAACCTTCTGTGCAAAAGTAGAGTTTATGGCATTAAATGGAATGCAATTGTCGTAAAACCATCTCCTAATTGCCAAATCAGCACGGTGTATGGCTTCTTTGGATGCCATTACACTTTTCAAAGATGGTTGAGAACCAGGTTTAGTTCTTGGTGCAAAAACATTATCTATGTCATCTTTCTTTCTCTTCCCTTTATGAAGTCCTTCATGATGTGCATCAGAGGCTTATGACTTGGGAAGTGATGAAGAGCCTATTTCCTCATCCATATGTTCATCAATAGAAACTGTTGTGTTTTGCTCTAACTCCTCCTGCGTTTGTTGTTTCTTCTTGCCTATTTCTCTTAGATTCTCTTGCATCTGATGACGAATGTCATGTGGAACTTTTTTGCACGAAGCTATGTTACCTCTTATCCCTGCTAGATGCTGTTTTATCCTATTAATTCCTCCACCTTTGTACACAACCCCACAATGTAGACATCTATATTGTTTTTTACCATCTGAACCTTTACTTTCACTACAATGACCCCAAGCAATATCGATCTTTTCACGCACACTATGAGACAAAACTGTTGGTTGATCCATTCTGGATTTACAAAAAAAAAAACAATTCTCATCATAGTCTATAATAAATCTCCCATAAGTCCATAACTAAATTAGCTTGAAATAGTTATCACACCAAAAATCTCCCATAAATCTCCCATAAGTCAAATCTTTTTTACAGCAATACTATTAACACAATATGCAATTTAAATAGAAACAAGTGGAATCAAACTCATAAGGTTAATCGGTTAATCCTAATGATTATGCAAATATGCAATTTAAATATATTACAAATTGTAACATGTTGCACTTAATCGGTTAATCCTAATGATTACACTTGTCTCAAACACAGAAATTGTCTTGTTCTGCACTAAGTTACTCTAAAATGTGAATGATAAAGTATTTCTTGCACTTAATCCTATTGATTAAAACAATTGAAGGAGCAAAATATTTTTGTATAACAATATAGAGAAATCAAAGTAACTTACAAATGAAATTACAAACGAAATAAAGGTACAGTAAGCAACAAACTAAAAAAACGTACCAAGCATAAATGGAGAAGAAATGCAAGCATATCGATACGATTTGGAGAATAAATGCAAGATTAAATGCATAAAAAATTACTCCAAAAAATAGAAATTCAAGAACCTGCGTGGCTGTGTCGGGATTGTCCGAGCTCGACGGGTCGGGTAGGAGGCCAAACGTAACTTCTTAATTCTTCCCCAATGTGTTGTTCACCGGCGGCTGGGAGGTCAGACGAAGGAGAAGAAGTGAAGAAGCGTTCGCGTATCTGTGTATGGACCGAGTGATGAAGTTTCGTTCGCGTATGCTAAGGCAGACGAGCGCTTCACGTATCTAATACTGATACCCAGTTTATTTAAGCCGTTCGATCGCTGATCAAGGGCTCAAATTAGAGCTTTTATGGATCGGACAGTTTTTCCAGAACCTACCAGTTCAACGGTTATCCGGTTAAACCGGGTTTTCAACTGGTTATTAAATCACCCGGTTCCTTACTCATGCCGGACCGCCCGCTGGATTGGTTCGCGGTCGAACTGGCCGGTCCGGTCCGGTTTTGAAAACCTTGGAAAAGAATATTAAAAAAAATAGAACATTTCAAATATGAGCATTTGACTATACAAAGTGATTTGACATGAACACTAAATAAATAAAACTAATTATTCATTTTGAATTATTAATTGCTTAATAAAATTTTAAAATTAAGAAAATTCTGATTCTTTAGTAAATTTAAATCCACCAAAAGTTGTAATTAATAAAAGAAAAAAAAATTAAAAGGTCCTCATAGGATACAACAACATACCATAATAAAAAATATAAACACAAAACATAGATACCATAATGAACATGCTGAGTATATAAACTAATACATATATTCTTTATTTGCTAAGCATCATACGTAGACGTGCTTGGAGTTGCATTTTAGTCAGGCAGCACTTGAGATTAAACTAGAACTCATACTAAAGATTTTACAATCCTTACCATTCAATAAATTTATAGGTAATAGTCATTCATCCAGTCGTTATAAAAATATAATATAAACTTGTCAAATCAAAAATGCCATTTATTATTTAAAATTACATGCCTGATGTCACGGTTGCTGCAATCAACATCTGGAGAAATAATGGTCTTTAGGGTATTGCATATTATTAGGATGGAGTATTGCTATAGGAAAATGAATGTATCAATATTTCATGGAATTGTCAAAAGTACACTTATTAGAAAAAGTTTGGAAAAAGCTAATAATTTGATTATCATTGAATGTTCTTTCTCTCTGATCATGCATTAATTGAAAATATGTAAAGATGTATTCTGTAAAAATAGAGTTAAGAAATTTGTGCCCTACCAAGATTGAGTGAAGATCAATTATTATGAAGCATTAGCAACCAAAGATTGTAAGGCATTAATCAAATTTGAAAAGGAGTAGTTTTTGGATCTTCCTTACTAAAGGATAAATTTAACCTATGATAATCCATCAGTAATGCATATTGAGATGAATTTTTTTGTTAACTTATTTGTTGGAGATAAAATTTAAAAACCCAAGATAACTTAAAGGTGAGAAGAAATTTGTAGTAGTAGATTAATAGAAGAGATTTAGAGCTCCAAGAAATAAATAGTGAGAAAACCATAATGCTTAAGCCCAAATATTTCACCACATTTGATTAGGAAAGAGAAGCAATTGAGTTGGTTCAAAAACTAAATATGCAAGTTGGATATACATTATAAATAAGATGACATGTCAATATGAGGCCAAGAAAGTTATTTGAAATGACGAACCATGATTGTTTTAACTTCATGGACTGTTTATTATTAATTATATTTAATACTTTATCGAAAAGAATTTGTAATATTTTAATTCAATTGAGCTTTTCTAATGATATGTGTTCTAGTCATTTAACTGATGATTCTTTCATGCATAATAAATTGAATCTACCCAATATTTTTTAAAAATTATAATGAATATTTTCAATAGATTTTTTTACTCAATATGACACATATATGGGTGTAAGTGGGCTAAGTCGACTCATGATCTTGCTTGAATTTTTTTTTTTTTTGTTAAAATCCTCAGAGGGGCCTATGCGTTAATTCCAGAAAACGGTTACAAGGTCCATAGAAGGATCCTCCATCTCGCTACTGGTCAAAAGAGCTACAAGAGAAATTAAAATAAATCTTGAGAGCTGGTGGATCCTTTTTCTAAGATTACAAAAGGAACATAAATAAAAGCTCAGGTTGCAAGTAGACAACACCCAAAAAAGGAAGCACAGATCAATACCGTTCAGCACAATCTTCATGCAAAAAAGGTAATAAGAAATTGTTGGCCTCTAAGAAATACAAAAAGAGCGAACCTTGCAGTCATTGAAGCTCCATAACACTGACGTGAAAATTTTCCTGCAAGGGACACTCCAAAAAGAAATGTTAGAGTAGTAGTAGTTAATGCAAAATTTAGACTAGTCAATACGAAAACTATTGAAAGACATGTCTCCAGAAACCGATATAAGCCCCTACAGGTTATGATCTTGCTTGAATTAGACTAACTAATGAGCTCAAAATTGTAAAGATTCCCATAAATATTTTAAGTTAAATTTTACATAGAATGCAAGATGATTCCTTCTTATACAAGAAAATTCTAAACATTTGTATGATATTGATTTTTTTAATATAAAAGTTAAATTTTAATTTTTTTCTTGGTAACAATCTTACAAAATATAAATATAATCTTTGGAAACTATTAATAATTAGATTGCAAAAAAAAAAAAAAGAATCATTATTTTTGGCAACTTCTATTAATAAAATGAGTATTAGAAAAAAAGCATAATCTTTCAAATATGTCCATTTGCAGAATCTTGCAAAAGTTTCAAAAATTAGTAGAACAGCGTTTCAAACAATAGTGGAATCTCATATGTTCCCTCCCTTTTCCTCTTTCCGAGTCTTTCGTCTATATTATCTTTTACTTTTTGAGTTGCCCTTGTGGATTTTTTTTCAAAAAAAAACTAAGGATTATATCTTTCCACTTGAGGCATGACACTGTGAACTAGGATACCTTGCAACTGCAACTTCACTTAATTCAGATTTGTAAAGAGCTTGTCTAATGTCCTTCAATCAAGAACTTTATGATATGTCATAGAATGAAAATATACACAAATGAACAAAAAGAGAGAAAATAGTGAAGGAATATTACGGAAGAATATTTAAGAAAAAAAAAAAGAGGAAGACATTTACCTAATATTTTTCATAATAATGAAATAATTAAAAAATATATATTTGGCTTTGTCAAATCTTACAAATTATTTAGTACAAAGTGAAAGGGTTTTTATTTGAAATTTTTATAATTGTATAAAAAATTTCATGTATAATGAGGACTCATTACAATGTATAGGCAAATTCTCATATGAGAAAGAGGTTTAAGAGAAACCTTTCTTTTACAATTTTATATAATTCTTTATACTCATAATAGCTTAATGATAGAATAAAATTATTCTTTAGACTTTCTATTTAGTATAAGACTTGAGATTCAATTCCCCACTCCAATTACTGTTCTTATGCTCTCTCCTCCTCAGGGAAACATCTTTTGGTTGTCATACAACTTACTTATAGACCCAACAACTATCATTTTATGATTTTTTCCTTAGACGCATGAGCCACCCTCCCACTCTTTCAACTACTTAGATAAGGATTGACTTCCATATTCACCTACACGGTAGTACACACTATTACAAATAATTGCCATAACCTATTTCATATCGACCAAACTCCCTAAATTCGCACCTGCTTTAGTTTTAAGCTTCAAATTCTTGGCACCTTTGTGCGCTACTTTGTCATGCTCATAGCTTGCTACCATCATCTCTGCACTTGAACTCATCACACTTTACCTTCATTCTTAGAACTCCCCTTTATCACCATGTATGCTCCATGTTACTCACTTTTCCATGTACAAAAGGCTCATCCTTTAAATGCCATTCAAATTAACTAATATGCTTGCATTAATACACTACCATTATGCTCTACCTAAGCTCCAAGAACATTTCTCTTAGTTAATTAAGTGCATAAACTATCACCTTTTTCTTATGCAGGGGCAACAACATACGACCATGCCTTCTCTAATCATGCATAACCACTCCATTTATGGTCACTACATCCCCCCACGACAAAAAATATCAAAATTATTGTTGAGCGGGTAAGCAATTTTTTGTTTATCAAATTATTAATAGAATTTATGACAAAAATTCCATCAATAACTTTCTAGTGAATTTTCTGGGAAAAATTAAGTTGAATATATTTAGTGAAATTTCTAGTTAACTTTTTTTTTTTTTGTAGAAAGCTCATTTATAAATTGAAGTAATTTCATCAACAGAAGAAATCTTTTCCATCGAAAGCTCTAGGGTTTCTCTTTACTGCCTCTATTTTGACTCGTGTCCCTTTTATCTCTCTAGAGAGCTCTTGGGCCTTTAAAGTATAGGAATCTTGCACACCCATCTCATGAAAGTTTCTCTTATCCCTTTCTCTGGTTGTCATCTAATTTTGTTGGTATTTGGCCAGCTAAATCTTGTTCTTTTTGTTTGAACAGTTCTTTCTGCTTCTTATTTTTTAACTTGATTGTCTTCTGTTCAATCATGGGTGGTAAAGTCAGTAAGATTTCCAATCCAGAATCTTTTTCCTAGAAAAAAAATTCATTCTTTTAAAGTTGCATTATCGGGTGATTCCCCTTCTTTTTTTTTCTCGGATCTTAGAGCAACTTCCCATGATGGCTTGAAGGCTCTATAGATGTCTGAGGAATAAATATAAGCTCTAGCTATACTTTTCTATTCTGCTTTGGTTGGGAAGTTCACTACCCGTAGACATAAGCCTGACCTTATTCGAATTGTTTCGTTAAACTTAAGCTTTTTATGGAGTTCTTTGTCTGTTTGATTTTACATTGGTTTGGAAGTTCACTACCCATAGAAAAGCTTGACCTTATTTAATTTTTTTCTTAAAACTTAAGATTATTGCGGAGTTCCCTGTTACGGTTATGAACCCTTGACATATTTTAATTATGCTTTCAAATGATCATGATTATAGTCGGGTGATTATTCATAGATTTTAATATGTCTATAACTACTATATAAAACTTATCAAATAGACTCCTTTGTTTGATATCTCTTTGGAACCATCAGCTATTTATACTTGGGTATCATTTCCTAATTTTTGACCTTATATATTTTCTCTTCATATTCTTCATGGTTTGAGTTCTTTATTTGGAAGACTGCTATAAATAGATATTGCCACAGCAAATGGCGCGTGACCTTTGCCATTTTCTTCCTCGAGGCCACCTTATCTTTGCTGGCCTATAAAGAAGGATACCTTTACGCTTCAAAGTCATTTTCTATATCAATAGCATGTTTTTCTTTTTCTACACTATCTTGTATGAATGTTACTATGTAAGCTATTATGTGGGAGGTGTGAGTGGTAATGTTGTGTGTTAAATACTTTGGTTTGTATGCATGGTTCTATGAGCAATATTCTCACCTTATATTGTATGCCTTGTTGTGTTTGTTTTGTTGGAACTCGTTCAATGTGAATTAGGATGTTAAGCCTAATTAAATGTCACAAGGCTAACCAAGAGGGGGGGTGAATTGGTAATTTAAAAATTATACTTCTACTCTTGGATTTTTAGAAAACATTTTTAATTATTAATGCAAGTTAAATTTAAAGTTTAAAAAATAATCTTTTCAATCAGAGTAAATAACTTGCAATGAAATTAAATGCGGAAGTAAAATAAGAAAGAACACACCAGATTTATAGTGGTTCGGTCAAACCTTGACCTACGTCCACTCCTCGGAGGCAGCCTCCGAGTATTGCACTAATACCACAAAGTGACTCTCCTTTTGCCCCCACAGCAAGGCAGAGAAGCCTGTACAAAATCACTTTCACCTTCCCCGGTGCGGCCGAGTAGCCGGGTTCTTTGACACCAAAGAGATCTTCTTCTCGCCAAAACTTCCCTCAAGACGACCCTTGAATCCGATGGTACTGAAGTGCAAGTTTGCCGGAGCAACCGTGTGAATATCCCCTCCACACTCCCTTGAAATCCCCTCCAAGGATCTTCTCCCTCTCAAACTCCACCCTTTCCTCTCTCCCTTTCAAGTTTTCTCTTCTAGTTTTCTCCCAAAGAACGAAGACACAATGGCTGTCAAAGATACACTTTGTCGTCCTTTTACACTCTCCAAGTGTCGGCAGAGAACCGGACCGATGTTGTTGAACTTCACTTGAGAGCCTTCAAAGGAGATGGGAAGAAATAAAGAGATCTTCTTCTTTAAGTAACCTTGTGAATCCCTCACAAACCCCTCACTTGATATCTCACTCTTCACTCTTACAATCTCTCTCAAACTCTCACTCTCAATGATCCCTCTCAAGAGAAAACAACTCCAAAGGCACTTGTAATAGTTTCTAAGACTCCTTATATAGAAAGGACATGAAAAACCGCCCAAAAAACTGCTAAAAACATGTTTTTCTGCGCACTGGATCGTCCCGTACGAAATTGAGTTAGTACAGACGAATTGTGTAAAAACTGTCCCGTACGAACCATTTGAGCATCCGTACGAACCAATTTCATCCTGGACGAAATAGGTTCGTCCCGGACGAAATAGGTTCGTCCCGGACGAAATAGGTTCGTCCCGGACGAAATAGGTTCATCCCGTACGAATAAATTTCGTCCGGTACGAACAGTTATATCAAAAGTTGGTTCCGAAAACTGCAGAATGTTGCCAGAAACTGCCATAGTCGGTTCCCATCATCCTGGACGAACAGGACTTCGTCTGGATAAAATTTTTACAGAGAGCAACTCATCCTGGGATGAAAATGATTTCGTCTGGATGATCATGACATAGAAAAAATTTTCCAGTTCAGTTCCTGTCCGTTCCATTGCTCTTACAAGGAGATAACTGATCTGATCGTCCCGTAGGAACAATGTTCCTCCCGTACGATCAGCACAAAAACTTTTTCAAGATCTCCTTTAGTGTGTGTGTTTTAATTCACTCAATTTACAATCACTCTCTTTCAAGTTTATTTGAAAGAAAAGTACAAGCTTCAAATCATAGAGTATTTCATGATGAATTGATTTTGAAGTCTTCGTTTGTCTGGAGTTCGATTGTCCTGAAATGTTAGTCCACACAAGAGCAAAAACAATTCTTCTAAAAAATATTAGGAGATAACAACACATAAAACAATAATATTTTGAATCATCAAAACTATACAAGTTGCAAGAATGTAAAACATGCAAATAGCAACTTTCCTAACAATCTCCCCCTTTTTGATGATGGCAAAATAATTATTGTTTGTATAATTTGAAATTCTAAAAATCTCCTAAACTCCCCCCTGAAATGATGAACTCATGAAAATAAGGAGGTATTTGAATTCAAAAAAAATTTTGTTTTTCAAAATTTTTATACAACACAAAACAACACAAAAGACAAAACAAAAACAATCAAACACACATACGAAAATATACGATAAAACAAATAAAAAACATAAAAATAGACAAGACACGAATACACAAGACACAACAAACAATATCTCACCCTTTTTGACAACATCAAAAAGTGAAGAAGAAAATGACTATAAATGTAAGCAGACATATGAAAATCATTTGAAAATTTAACCTTTAAAGTGATTGACATAATGTATGCAAATAAAATTAAAATATTAGGCAAATCATAAAATTCATAGAATTTAAGAAGAGATATAACATAGAAACTATAAAGAATTAATCAACACATGAGTATATTTAGACATTTAAGATAGAGAAAATTATTATAAAAATGATAATATAAAAATTTTATATTTCATATTTCAATATGTAATATAAATGTACATAAGATCAATTTGAATTAAGAGATTAAAAAATTAAGGAAAGAAATAACTACCACATGTGAAGTTTTGCGCATCTTTTTCAATTTTGTGGTACATTTTTGTGCATCTTTTTACTTGTTGGGCTTATTTTGTGCCTCTTTTTCACATTGCGAATTATTGTGCATTTCTTTTGATTTTTGTACATTTGTACAATTTTCAAGAGTAATTGTATTCTTTCCAAAATCAATAATCTAAAATTTCAAATATTTCTAAGTGCATAAATATTATTTGATAAATGAAATCCAAAATAAGAAAACATCACAATTGCAATAATAATATTAAAATTAATGTAGTCTAAATAAGAGACATGAAATTGACAATCATAATAATATCAAGTTATAAACATAACTTAAATTTAGAAAAATTAGATTTTCTAATGAATTCAATTTTATGTTGCAGTTCAAAGTATAGCACTTGTAAGATCAAAAATTTTAGGAATTTTCATATAGGCTAACGAACATTTCAAACACAGAACAAAAACACTTAAACATAAAAAAAATCTAAAGCAATAAAAGAATAGAAAAACACTAAACAAAATACAAGTACACAAACTATAAAAATCTTCATATCACATTCCAAATGTCTCACAACAAGAAACATGGAATCCGATATGAAAATATCTCAAAATCATACAAAACACACAAAAATTAAAAATAGAAAAACACATAAAACAAACAAAAATAAAAACACAACTAATAAAAAACATGCACACAAAAACACATAAACAAAGGGTTTAAACTTCATTTTGCTCCTGGTTTGATGATTCAAAAGCTAGATCTGCCCAGGAGATTTTTTGCTTTTCATTATTTTCGTATTTTATAATTTGCTTAGCTTTGCCCTTTTCTTTAGCAGGAAGAGTTCTCAAATTAGGGCACTGACTTTTCAGATGTCCAGATTTCTTACATCCAAAGCAAATAATATTTGAAGAAATTTGAACATTCTTACCAATTTTACCTTTATTCCACTTTAGTTGATGCTTATGCTTGTGTTTTAGTGGACTTTTCAATTTGCTTGTTAAGTCATCGCTTTCCTCACCAACTAAGTAACTTTTCTCCATGTCTTCCGCTTTTAGCATTATTATTTCACCTGCATTCAAAAGTCTTTGACCCAAATATTGCTCGTAGGCAATGAGTGAGCCAATCAAATTATCAATAGAATATTCATTCAATTTTTTTGATTCGTAAATAGCAACAACTTTGGCATCAAACTTGTCAAGTAAACAACGTAGAATTTTATTGACTATTTCAAAGTTTAAAAATTCTTTACCTAAAGCATGCAATGATGTTAAAATTTGAATAAACCTAGTATACATGTCTAAGATCATCTCATAAGGTTTCATGCTAAAGAGTTCATAGTCATGCATCAAAAAATTCAACTTAGATTGCTTGACTTCACTAGTACCTTCATATGTAATGCATAAACTGTCCCAAATTTCCTTGTCGGTAGTACATGCAGAGATTCTCATATAATCTTCCGAATTTAAAGCACAGAACAAACAATTCATACATTTAGCATTTAATTCAGCATAAATTTGTTTTACTCTACTCCATTCAGAAAAAGGGGTATCAGTTTTGATTCCATCTATAATACGTGACGGTACAGAATAACCATTTTGAATCATATGCCACATTCGATAATCTATTGATTGCAAGAAAGTAGACATTCGAATTTTCCAAAAATCAAAAGAAATATTTTCATATAATGGTGGTCTAACAATCGAATATCCTTATAACATTTTATGGTTTCTAAAATTAGCCATTCTCATTTTTCAAAAAGTAGTCTAAACTTATGATTTTGAAACAAAGCTCTGATACCACTTGTTGGAAACTCGTTCAATATGAGAATTAGGTTGTTAAGCCTAATTAAATGTCCCAAGGCTAACCAAGAGGGGGGGTGAATTTGTAATTTAAAAATTATACTTCTACTTTTGTATTTTTAGAAAACCTTTTTAATTATTAATGCAAGTTAAATTTAAAGTTTAAAAAAAAAACTTTTCAATCAGAGTAAATAACTTGCAATGAAATTAAATGCGAAAGAAAAATAAGAAAGAACACACCAGATTTATAGTGGTTCGGTCAAACCTTGACCTACGTCCACTCCTCGGAGGCACCCTCCGAGTATTGCACTAATACCACAAAGTGACTCTCCTTTTGCCCCCACAGCAAGGCGGAGAAGCCTGTACAAAATCACTTTCACCTTCCCCGGTGCGGCGGAGTAGCCGGGTTCTTTGACACCAAAGAGATCTTCTTCTCGCCAAAACTTCCCTCAAGATGACCCTTGAATCCAATAGTACTGAAGTGCAAGTTCGCCGGAGCAACCATGTGAATATCCCCTCCACACTCCCTTGAAATCCCCTCCAAGGATCTTCTCCCTCTCAAACTCCACCCTTTTCTCTCTCCCTTTCAAGTTCTCTCTTCTAGTTTTCTCCCAAAGAATGAAGACACAATAGCTGTCAAAGATACACTTTGTCGTCCTTTTACACTCTCCAAGTGTCAGCAGAGAACCGAACCGATGTTGTTGAACTTCACTTGAGAGCCTTCAAAGAAGATGGGAAGAAATAAAGAGATCCTCTTTTTCAAGTAACCTTGTGAATCCCTCACAAACCCCTCACTTGATCTCTCACTCTTCACTCTTACAATCTCTCTCAAACTCTCACTCTCAATGATCCCTCTCAAGAGAAAACAACTCCAAAGGAACTTGTAATAGTTTCTAGGACTCCTTATATAGAAAGGACATGAAAAACCGCCCAAAAAACTGCTAAAAACATGTTTTTCTGGGCACTGGATCGTCCCGTACGAAATTGAGTTAGTACGGACGAACTGTGTAAAAACTATCCCGTACGAACCATTTGAGCATCAGTACGAACCAATTTCATCCTGGACGAAATAGGTTCGTTCCGTACGAATAAATTTCGTCCGGTACGAACAGTTATATCAAAAGTTGGTTTCGAAAACTGCAGAATGTTGCCAGAAACTGTCATAGTCGGTTCCCATCGTCCTGGACAAACAGGACTTCGTCTGGATGAAATTTTTACAGAGAGCAACTCGTCCTGGGATGAAAATGATTTTGTCTGGACGATCATGACTTAGAAAAAAATTTCCAGTTCAGTTCCTGTCCGTTCCATTGCTCTTACAAGGAGATAACTGATCTGATCGTCCCGTACGAACAATGTTCGTCCTGTACGATCAGCACAAAAACTTTTTCAATATCTCCTTTAGTGTGTGTGTTTTAATTCACTTAATTTACAATCACTCTCTTTCAAGTTTATTTCAAAGAAAAGTACAGGCTTCAAATCATAGAGTATTTCATGATGAATTGATTTTGAAGTCTTCGTTTGTCTGGAGTTCGATTGTCCTGAAATGTTAGTCCACACGAGCAAAAACAAATCTTCTAAAAAATGTCAGGAGATAACAACACATAAAACAATAATATTTTGAATCATCAAAACTACACAAGTTGCAAGAATGTAAAACATGCAAATAGCAACTTTCCTAACATGTTTATTTTCAATTATGAAAAAAATATGAGTTTAGTAATCATTACTATAATAAAATAATGAATCATGATGGAGCTTGAGGTAAAAGTTTAATTAAGCTTATTTATTATGTGAATTATTATTATTATTATTATTATTATTATTATTATTATTATTATTATTATTATTATTATTATTATTATTATTATTTAAGAAAATTATTTCCTTAAAAACCCACTTTAGCAAGTATCCATTATCCGTTATCTTCCAATCCCAACAAACTATATCTTCAAATCTCTTCAATTATATTAATCTATTCAACTTCTCCTTGCTTTGTCAACACGTCTTCATGGGAATTTGTATCTTTGTTTTTGTATTTATATTGGGGCCTTGTTGTTTGAATTGGTTTTTGCTTGCTAATTGATTGGTTCTACTTGATTCCTATTTTTCAATGCTTGGTACACTTTAGTTGTTGCACTTTCTTGTGATGGTTTCATCATCCTTACATTTGGGTTGATGGTTTCTTTTTCTTGTGGATGTTTTGGTATGTGTCATCTAGCCCTTGTCGGTTGTTGCTGTTTGCTATTTTCCTTTTAGGTTTTGGTTGGTTAATTCATCTGGCTTAGTCTATTCTAGTTTTTGGTTGTAGATTTGGAATTTAATGGTGGTTTATGCCTTGCTTCTGTGTTCGGTTGTGATTTGGGTTGCTTATGTATAGATTTTGCAGTAGTCCATCTATTTTCCTCTTGTTTCTATCTTGTGCTCGTTTTCTTTTCTTGTGGATATTTTTTTTTTTTGAAGTTGTTGATGGTGTCTAATGGATCTGTTCTATTTTGCTTGCCATATGTGACTTTGGAATTTAATGGTCGATCCTATACTTTTTTACTTTCAAGACTTTTTGAAGCTGTTGCTTCTCACGGGGTTTCTTCATCATGAATCTATTATTGGTGGCTTTAATTATTTTTCCATTAGATGTTCAGGTGTTGTTTTCAAATGAGATTAGAATTATTGTCCACATTATGAACTTGACGCAAAGCATTCCTTTGATCTAAAATCCTCACATTAAAAGAATAATTTAAATTGAAATTAAAGAATTTTTTTTAATTATTGTAATGGGAGGATTGAAAATTAGAAATTTTAAACAAAAGAATGTTTCAAAGTTATTATAAGATTAAAACTTTCTTAACAAATGGCTTTTAATATTTATAAGTAGGGTAGGAAACTATTATTTCATAAAGAGCATCTTATAAATAAACCCAAGACTTTGATTTATTAATAAGATAATCAATAAAATCAACTAACATAGCAAAAGATGCACATGAATAGGCATAAACTCCTATTGTGACCTCGCCTCCCTTTTACAAGTTCATGCTTAAAATCAAGAGAGTTTGCCCTAAGCCGCCGCCTGTGTGATTTTAGGGTTCTTCTCAGCTCGCCTACTTGCGATCGATTCTCTCCTCTTGGTTTCGATCTTCCTCCCCAGTTTTTCTCCTGTTTTTGTGTCTTGGTGTTGCTTCAAGCTTTCCGCCTTGGTTGGGGCCCTTTTCATGGCAGGGATGTCTTCTTCCAATATGTGGGGGAAGGTGTCCAGCCCGATCCAAGGGAAAAGCAAGATTTTCTTTAACTTGGATGGTGAAGAGCCGTCAAAATCTCCGTCTTGTTCTTTCAAAGATGTTCTCTCTGGTAACCCGATGCAAGGTGAAAACGTACCAAAATTTACTCAATCGGTTGTTAATGGTGTGTCAGCTGTTCTTATTTTCGATGAGGATATTCTTAAGCTTGCTTCACCGTTTCAATTTACTTTAGTAGGGAAGTTCACTTTGCGTAGACCGAATCTTCATACGATTCATAGTTTTTTCGGTAATCTTAAACTATCTAGTTTTTCTCTGTGGGTTTACTGGATTCTCGTCATGTTGCGATTCAACTATCAAACGATCTTGATTATATCAGGGTTTTTACGAGAAGGGCTTACTTCATTAGTAATTGTCAGATGAGGATTTTAAAATGGACCCTTTTTTTGATGTTCAAGAGGAATCTCCCATAGTCCCAATCTAGATCTCTTTCTCTAATTTACGTTTACATTTTTTTAATCCTAAAGTCTTGCATGTTCTTGGATCCATTTTTGGGAGACCGCTGCAAACCGACCAGGAAATTCCTGCCAGGCCAGTCCGTCTGTAGCTAGGGTTCTTGTTGAAGTTGATATTTCTAAAAAACATGCTAAAGAGATCTAGGTGGGATCCATGGCTTTTTGGTATTTACAAAAAGTGGAATTTAAAAAAGTCTCTGAATTTTGTTATCATTGTAAGATGCACGGTCATGCTTTATTTGATTGCTTTAAACTACATCCTGAATTGAAAAAAACTGCTAAACCTAGTTTAGAAAAGGTTGATTTACTGGTTAAGATTCCTATTACTCTGGATGATGCTGTGCCGGTGCTGGTTCCGACAAATATAATCCAGGAAACTACTGCGAATATTAACTTAGTTTCAACGGATAATAGAGCTGGCATCATTACGGGAACGGTTTTGGAAGGTAATACTTTGTGTAATGAAAAGGATAAATGTCCTAATTTATATGTTTCTATTGATTATATGCTTCAATACACTAGTGATCCTTTTTTACCAGCACCTAATACGAATTTAGCTGTCAATGTTGAATCTGAATTTAGTGAGGAGGGTTGTGAAGAAGGGGAATTTATCCCCTTATAGGAAATGGAAATTGGTAAGGATGATCAATTGCATAATATTGAAAAAGGCGAATCCAGTTTTGAGGGGTCTATTTCTAAACAGTGTGAGGAGGATTCTATCTCAAAAAAATTATGGGGAGGAAAATTTTATCAAGATTGATAGAAAGAGAGGGAAAAAGGCTAGAATCCTTCTCATCCACGCCTCGTTCCACTAGAGCATAAGCTGGTTCTAAAGGTTGTAATGGTTAAGTCCCTTATTTGGAATGTGAGAGGTGTTGGGGGGAAGGATTCTAGAACTAGAGTTAGAAATCTTTGTAGAATTCATAACATTCACTTGTTGGTTTTACTTGAAACTATGATTACTTCGGATAAACTTAACGATACTGCTTCTAAATTGGGTTTTTCTAATAAATTTGCTAACTGGTCAAATAAGATTTGGATTATGTGGAATAATGCTATTAAGGTTAATATCCTTATTGATTACTTTCAAGTTGTGCATGTTCACATAGAGATGTTTAATTTCAATTGTAATGCTTCTTTTGTTTATGCCGCTTGCACTAGAGTGGGTCTGCTGGCCCTTTGGGATCAACTTAATACCTTTGTTTCCTATTCTAATGGCCCGTGGTGTGTAGGAGGTGATTTTAATATTATTTCTAATGCAAATGAGAGATTTGGAGGTAATCAACCTAATATTAATGGTATGGAGGATTTCAATTCCATGATAGCTAATTATGATTTACAAGACATTGGTTTCTTTGGAGGTGCTTTTACTTGGAGTAGAGGCAACCTCTGGCAAAGACTTGACAGAATTTTATCTAATAATGATTGGATAACAAATTTTTATATGACTCATGTTGAACATTTAAGTAGAACTGCTTTTGACCATGCCCCTTTAGTCTTATCTATTAATGCTAACAAGAATTTTGTTTCGTCTCCTTTTAAATTTTAGAATATGTGGTTATCTCATCATGACTTTTTAAATGTGGTTCATAATAACTGGCATGCCTCTATGTTCCTTGATAATAATATTTCGGGTATGGTTAAATTGTGGAACAAGATTAGTAGGTTGAAAGAGGTGTTGAGATGGTGGAATAAAATGTCTTCAAAAAAATATTTCCTAATATTAAAGTGGCCGAGAACAATGTGATTGAATTAGAAAGGGTATATTTGCTTAATCTTTATAGTAATAATCTTTATGATCTTAACAATGCTAAAATGAGACTTTTTGCCCTTCAGGATCAGGAAGAAATTTATTCTTAGCAGAAAGCTATGACCAAATTTGTGGTTGAGGGTGATAGAAATTCCAAGTTTTTCCATGCTATGGCTAATATGAAAAAAAATTAGGAACCATATTTTTAAAATTAT
Organism: Dendrobium nobile; assembly: GCA_022539455.1. Taxonomy (NCBI): domain Eukaryota; kingdom Viridiplantae; phylum Streptophyta; class Magnoliopsida; order Asparagales; family Orchidaceae; genus Dendrobium; species Dendrobium nobile. Next base: position 10,782,458 of record CM039721.1, on the reverse strand, counting down.
GAGTAAGGAGGGAAGGGTCTTGGAGGATGAGGATTCTATTTTTAACTCTGGGGTGGAGCATTTCAAGAACATTTTCAATAATAATTTTCAAACATGCCCCATTGTTAATCCGCATACTATTCCTTTATGTATTACTGATAATGATAATCTCATGTTGATTCAACCTCTATCGGAGGAAGAAGTCTGGAATATTATGCAAGATATGAATAGTGACTCGGTTGCTGGTCCTGACGGATTTACCACTAAATTTTTTGTTAAAACTTGGAATATCACCAAGTTGGATATTTTGGAAGCTCTTAGTGAATTTTTCTCGGGTAAACCTTACATCAATTTTTTTCCTCTATTGTATTAATTCCCAAAAAGGAGCTCACCAACAATTGGAATGATTTTATACCTATTAGTTTATGCTCTTTCTTCAACAAGCTTATCTCTAAAATTATTGCTACTAGATTGGTTAACATTTTACCTAGAATTATCTCCCAGAATCAAATTGGTTTTGTGAAAGGTAGAAGTATTTTTGATAATGTTCTGCTTATTCAAGAGATTACTCATGACATTAATGCTAAAGTCAAAGGTGGCAACATCATTTTTAAACTTGACATTTCTAAAGCTTATGATAATTTGAGTTGGAATTTTTTATATAAGGTGTTATCTTTATTTAGTTTCAGTCAAGATTTTATTTTACTTATTAAAAATAGTATTGAATACTGTTTCTTTTATGTTATTATTATTGGGAGGAATCATGGTTTCTTTAAATCATCCCAAGGTTTGCGTCAAGGTGATCCTTTGTCCCCTGCTTTGTTCATTATTGCAATTGACTATTTGTCCAGGGGTTTGGAGGAATTATATAAAAGGCATCCTAGTCTGCTATACCGAACTATGGGTGGTATTCTTATTACTCATTTTAGTTTTGCTGATGATTTTATCATTTTATCCAATGGTTCTTTAAATAATATGAAAATCTTAGTAAATTTTTTAGATGCTTTTCAAAATATGAGTGGTCTTTCGATTAATAAGAATAAAAGCAACTTTATTATTTCGAATGCTGCTAACCAAGGTAAGATAAATGATATCAAAACGTTATGTGCTTTTAATTGTGCTTCCTTGCCTATCAAGTATTTGGGGACCCCTATTTTTAAAGGTAGGAAAAAAGCTCAAATTTTTAAGGAGGTTTTCACGGCTTTTCAAAGCAAGATTTCCAACTGGACTACGAATTTTCTCTCTTTTTGTGGTAGACTTGTGTTGATTAAAAATGTTTTAAACTCTTTTCCTATTTTTATATTTCATACTCTTCATTCTGCTCCTTCTATTTGTCTTAGATTTGAGATATTGATTAACAAGTTTTTTTGGGGCGCTAAGAACAATATTTCTTGCATTTATTGAGCTTCTTGGCATAAAATGTGTGGTCCTTTAAATGAAGGTGGTTTAGGTTGCAAAAATATTTTGGACATGGTTTGTGCATTTTCTCATAAATTATGGTTTTATTTTAGAACTAAAATCAATTTATAGGCTCAATTTATGTAGGTTAAGTATTGCAAAGATGTTCATCCTATTTTATATAGCTTCTAAAGAGCTGATTCTTTGGTTTGGAAAAGGTTGCGCAATATTAGTTCGGAAGCTGAAAAATTTATCCAATGGGGTATGGACAAAGGAGATATTTTTTTCTGGCAAGATAATTGGTTGGGGAATGGTTCTATTAATAGTATGCTCAATTCGCATACTCTGCTCAATACTAAGGTTCATTACTACATTGAGAATGATAACTGGAATATTAATAAACTTAGTGAGATATTACCTTATGAGCTTTTGAACCAAATCTTGAGCATCCAGTTACATTTACATGAAAATACCCGTATTCTTTTTAATTGCTCTTCGAATGGTCTTTTCAAGCTTAAAAATGTGTGGGATGTGTTTAGAGTAAAGTTTAATAGTTCTATTATTTATGCGGCTATTTGGCACAATAATATTCCCGTGTCTTACTCTATTCTTGCTTGGAGATGTATTAAAGGCTACATGCAAGTGGATACTCTTCTGTGGAATAAAGGTTTTTATCCTCCCTCTAAATGCCAGTGTTGCTTTAATATTGAGAGTGTTAATCATGTTTTCATCAATGGTAGCATTGCTCAAAATGTTTTGAGGTATTTTGCTCATTCTGTTAACAAAGTTTACTCTGATTCTGTTACCAATATTATTTCTTTCTTAGGTGATTGGATGACTAATTCTAAAGGTCGTATTTTAAATTTAGTTCCCATCCTTATTTTGGGGTTCATTTGGAAGGATCGGAATGATGCTAAGCATAATAGAGTTAAAATGAATGCCCATAATATTAATTGCTAATGTTAATAATAAAAATTTTCAAATATTTTCTGCCAATCTTATTTCGGAGAAAAACTTAAAGAAATGTGAGAATTTGGGTTCTATACTTGGCATTTATACCTATGCCGAGACTTTTGTGATAACTAATAGGGTGGTCAGACGGTTAAAACATGTGCAGCCTTTTCTTAATCTTAATACTGATGGTTATGTGGGTGTTTTTGTTGTGGGGATTGGGGGCATTATTCATGACAGTTTCGGTGAAGTAATTGTAGCTTATGCGGGCCCTTTATTTACGTGTAAAGTCATTTTTGCTAAGCTGATGGGTTTATCTAAGGGGCTGGAGATTTGCCAGAATAGAGGTTATGCTAATGTTGAGATTGAGGTGGATGCTCTACTGTTAATTCAAATCATTAAGAATGAGAGTGTGTTTTGCCCTCAGTTTTTCTATCTTATTAGAAGAGTTTGTATGGCCCTTTCTACTATAGATTTTTATATTAATCATATTTTTAGGGAAGGTAATGCTTGTGCTGATTGGCTGGCAAAATTTTGCTGTAATCTGGGAAATGATGTGGAGTTCGGTAATGCTGGACAAAATTGGTTTACCCTATATCAGGATTTATTGATGTGCGGTTCTTTCTGCTTTGTTCTGGGTGCTTTGTTTTGTCGGTCTGTTTTTAATGTTGATGCCTTTGGGTTATTGGGTCAGCTATTTCTAGTTTATTTGTGTGTGGTTGCTGGTTATTGGTGTAGCACCTGAGTTTTTGGGTTTGTGGCTGGTTGCTGGTGGATCAGCTTTTCTGTTGTTGCTTATTTTCTGGGGGTTTTACATAATGCCTGAACCTTACATCAAGGTTAAGCATTTTTTTTGCTGGTAAATCCATCTTGTTCTATAGGCTGGTGTTGTCCTCAGATTTGTCTCTTTATTTCTTTAATCATGATTAGCGGAAGCTCTAATTGGATAGAAATTGTTTATTTTGATAGCCATAACTTTATTAGACATGGCTGGGACTATTTGCAGAACTTCTACTATGGTAAGGGTTATCTTCAATTGTATTTGTGCCTTTCTTATCTGCTAACCTGAATACTGGTCTTGCAGAATTTCTTTTTTGTTTTGTTTTTGTGATCTTTTGAAAGTCTTTTTCGACTTCCATGCTTTGTTTTTGTAGAAAGACTGGTTTGAAAGCTTATTATTTTTCCTTTCTTTTTTGGACGCTTCTTTCGCGTCGACTCAGATTGTATCTAGGCATTTTTGTAATTGGATTAGTAGGGGACAATTGGCTCTTAGACTTTTTTTTCTTTATATTTTGTAGCTCTTTTAAGCATTAGTGAGCTGAATGTCCCCTTAAGGACTTGTAATTTTGAATTATATCAATGCGTAGGCCCCTCTGTAGGTTTCCCCTAAAAAAAAAAGTTCTATTGTGACCACCATCTCAAGTCAAAAATTTAGTTTCTCATTTTTATATTTGGTATTTATATCTTCTCACACATATAAAATTTAAATGAATCACTTAAAAGTGTTTTTTTTGGGTTAAAACTCATCAGAGGGCATACGCGTTAATATCACAAAAACATTTACAAGTCCGTAGAGGGACCAGAGGCTCGCTAACCCTCAAAGAGCTATATATAAAAAAAAAATCAAAATTAAAATCTAGGAGCATGAGATCCCTTCTTCAATAAAATATAAAAAGCTAAAATCGATAGGCAAGCAGCCATACCCAAAAATAAAGCGAAGAACTTGATCATCACCTGAACAACATTCACCAAAAATATAGCATAAAGTATATTGACGATAAGAAAGAAAAAAATTGGTAAAGGATACTACATCACAATGGGTGTAAGTGCTCATCCCAAAAAGCCATAATGAGAATGAGTAGGATACCCAGCACAGTGAACATAAAAACTCTAGGAAAGACAGTAGCATCCAACACCCCAACAAGACTTATAGACTCTAAGGACCAAGCAGGTTCTAACAAAATGAAGCAGCAAGAAAGACCAAAGACAGAAGCCAAAACTACCTAAAAAATAGCCCAACCCAACTACCACCAGAGAAAGGAAAAAAAACCAAACAATTCAACAATAAAAAAATGAGAATATAAACAACCATGATAGAACAAAATAAAATCAAAACAACGCCAAAATTAGGAGCACAAGAGCCACATCAGCAGTTCCTAATAGATGGAAAACTTGACTTATCCAGAATAACCACTCCTCTAATAGGATAAGGTAAATTCAAACCATCAAAATTCTAAAAGACACTAGTTGGCAACCAAATTTATCCAACCAATTAGGACAAGAATTCGATTCATGATAAATATTAGAAATATAGTAATTCAAAATTTTAAGAGACAAATTAATTTTTTTAATTAGATTAAAATTATCCCAACCACACTGCCATTTAAGATAAGAATTAAGAGCATGGCATCCACCTCAAGCTAAGATTTGAAATACCCTAGCATTCGCACATATCAAGCCTATAAGAAAGATTCATAAGGTTGACAGTAATAGCATTGAAATAATTTAAAGCACTAGTAAAGGTAGAAAAAATGACATTACCCAGATGGTTACGAATAATCGTACCAACACCAGCAGCACAAAAATTAATAGATATGTTAGTATTCATTTTATAAAAGAAAGTGAAGGATTAACACACCTAATAATCCTTTGAATCTTATCTATTTGTTGGTTACTAGTGGAAATACAAAATCAAGAGCAATGACATTACAATTATTAAAGTTTCTATTTGTGAGCAAATTAATAGTGTAATTACAAAATTTTTATTTTACATTGGAAACAATATGATTAAAGTCCACTTTAATGTCTCTATGCTTAAAATCGTTTGTTTCCTTCCAAAGCAACAACAAAATAAGAATAGGTTGCAAATTATAAATATGACCCTTAAAATGATTTAACCAATAATGAAGAATAGTTACAATATCATTATCATAGTTAAAATTACCCTTGTCGCCAAAAAAAAAAAATCTCTCCAAACTCTAATGGCAACCGCACCATTCACAAAAACATGCTTCACAGTTTCAACACTAAAAAGACAAAGGCAATTCGAAGCAAGTAGAAATCTTTTTTCACCAGTAAATCTTTAATAGGTAGCAAGTTATGAATATTCTTATGCCAAAGAGCCAAGAAAATTCTCTTAAATACTATTATTAGATCTAAAAGAAAACCACAATTTATGAGAGAAAACATGATTCACATCCACATTATTCTTGCAACCCAAGCCTCCTTAATAAAAAACACCAGTGATTATTTTCCACAAACACAAATGGATACAATATCTATTATTCTTAGAGCCCTATTTTTTTTTTAATTCTCTACATTCAAAGACAAATGGTCTTAGTGAGTCGAATAGAATTAAAGGTAAACAAGAAAATAATTGAGAATACTTTTTAATTAAAACAAGCCTACCACAAAATGAAAGTAAATTCAAACCCCAAGCAGTAAGTATCCTTTGAATGGAAGTAAAAATATTCTCAAACAATTGAAACCTCTTCTTACCTATAAAAATTGGGGTTCCCAAGTATTTAATATGTAAAGATTTAGAAATAAAGTCACATTTTGGCTGAATAGCATTAATCCTACATTGATTCACAATTTTACCAACAATTAAACAACATTTGTCGTTATTTATGTTCAAATTACTAATTTTTTGGAAATAAGTAAGAAAATTAAGCAAACAGTAGATATTTTTATGAGACCCATTCGAGGAAATAATAAAATCATTAGTAAAACAAAGGTGAGTTATAGGAACACCATGTAAAGTGTGATAAAGAAGCTTGGGGGTACCTATTATAAAGATCATCAAAGTCCCTAGATAAAAACTTATCTGCAATAATAAATATTGCAGGTGAAATTAGGCAACCATGTCTCAAGCCCTAAGAAGACTTGAAAAAACCATGACTCTTCCCATTAAAAAATAATAATTTTTAATGATATTCTTAATAAACCTAATGATCGAAGAGTTAAAGAAAAATTATGCCAAAAAATAATAAAGGAACTTCCAACAAAGATTATAATATGCTTTAGTGATGTCAAGTTTAAAAATCACATTTCCCTCTTAACTTTAGCATTCATATCATTAATGATCTCTTGAGCTATAAGAATATTTTCAAAAATGCTGCGACCTTTCACAAAATTTAATGAAGGAACTTCCAATTAAGATTACCATAAGCTTTAGTGAATTCCAGTTTAAAAGTGATATTCCCCCCTTAACTTTGGCATCCATATAAATAATGATCTCTTGAGCCAAAAGAACATTGTCAAAAATACTATGACCTTTCACAAAACCATATTTAGTTGGAGAAATAATTCTAAAGAGGATGGTAAGAAACCTCTCCATAATGATTTTAGAGTTTAATTTGTTAAGAAAAGATCAAAGGCTAATCGACCTAATATCAGCCTAATGATTTGAAGCCTCTTTTTTGGGAATTAAAATAATGCCATAAAAGGGAAAAAATTTTAGGATAAGGATTCCCATCAAAAAAATCCTTTTCAACCTCCATCATATCCATCTTAATAATATCTCAAGATTTCTAAGAGAATTTAACAATAAACACATTAGGACTCTCAACAGAATCCCCATTCATACCTTTAACAGCATCCCAAATCTCAATTTCAGAGGGGCATTGAGTAAGTAAATGATTATCAACCCCACTTATAATATTGGGAATAATGTTGGGGTTAGAGATAGGAGTAGTAGTTACCTTATTATTAAAAATATTCTTAAAGTACTCAATCCCATAATTGCAAATCAATTGTTCTGAATCATAAAAGGTACAATATAAGAATTAGTAATTTTATGAATATGATTCATAACCATTTTTTATTCACAACCGCATGAAAGATATTAGTGATCTTATCACCCTCCAAAATAAATTTTGAAGCCACTTTTTGCACCTATAAAGATTACTATTCTCATGTAATTAAAAGATATGATCTTTAGTTCTATTAAAGTAAGTAGTAAATCATTGTTAGAATCATTCAAATTGAGGACATCCAAGTCACAGACTTTATTTTTGGCCTTCCTAATGTTATCAAAATATTTTTGAAAACACATTTATTCCACCATTATAATTTTTGCTTCTATATACTCAATTTAGACCATAATCTATTTATACCCATATTGTTGTTGTGAGGAAAAATGGGAGCATGCTAATTGTTATCCACCACATTCAAAAAATCTTTATTTAATAACATGTTTTGGAATCTAAAAGCAGAAGGGAAAGTATAACTATTTGAATTAATGCTTAAAAGAAGAGGGGAATGAAGAAATTTAGTTCTACTTAAGTGTTCCACATGGGTAATAAAAAAATTAGAATTCCAATTAGTATTAAAATGGATTCAATCAAGTCTTAGCCACACGGTGGATTTATTGCACGCAAAGGCACCACCAGAATAACATATATCATGTCAATTACTATCAATAATCATAGCATTGAAGTCATCCCTAGCATGCAGGTTGGGAGGTTTACCCCCAATTCTCTCAAAGGCATTAGAAATTATAATGAAGCCACCACCAACACACCAAAGACCATTAGAACTAATAGCAATTTCTTATAATTTCTCCCAAAGAGGCAAAAGACCCAGTCTAAAGCTTAAAACATGAACAAAGAAGCATTACACTTAATATTAAAAAGTGCAATTTCATAGTAAACTACTTAAGGGTGATCAAGAATCAAATTAACACTAACTGAACCATTCCACAAAGTCCAAATTTTAATAGAATAATTAGCAAACTTCATGGAAAAACCAAGATGAGAAGTAACAAAATATAATTTATTTGACAAAATAAAAGGGTCAAGTAAAACCAACAAATAGATATCATGAACTCTACATAAATTTCTAAACCTATCTTTATAGATGGCTCCCCAAATGCCCCTAACATTCCATATAAGAGCTTTAACCATTAATGTCTTTTAAAGAAGTTTGAGCTCTAGTAGATTGAGGAGTAGAGGTCATGGGAGCCTTATTGCTTTTGTTTTTCATTTTGCCCACTTCAGTAAACCGATCATCCTTATTTTATTTAGAACCACTACCCTCATGAGATGAAATGATGATTCACAGCTAACATAATAACTTTTTTGGTCCACAACACCCTGCGTATTATTAGATTTAGCAATAAACTCCCCTTCTTCAAAATCTTCCATTCTCAAAGTTGTAACAATCATCAAACCATCATCATTCTCCCCTTCCTTGCTACTAATAAAATAAAGAGAAGGATTTTTTATGTTTTAGTATTTTGACAGTCAATCATTTCTAGCATCGAATTAACTTAATCAAACAATTCTAGGTCCCTTTATTTTTCATAACAATTATTCACATTCTCATTATATGGCAAATATATAGGTGATAGATGGTTATCAACCAACATATCAACAGATTTATAGGGATGCATCTAAACCAAATACTCATCTTCCCCCATTTGTTCATTCTTGGATTTCACCTCCACTCGATCCATTTGGATCAAGTCATTCCCATTCGCATCAGACAACTATTCTGTAGGTGTAGATTCAACATCCACCATAGAAGGAGAAGAGGGTTTCTTTAAAGTAGGATGAAAAAAAAACATTTAGTTACAACATACTTGTGAACCTTGCAATGATTATAGATATTTTGGACTTTTTCAAACACAATTTTTAGCATGTAACCACACTTTAGACCCTAACAAAATTTCTTTATCATGATTTTTTGTAATATCTATCTCCACTAAAATTATAGTCAATAAAGATCGAGTCGTAGAGATTGTAGCTTTGTCAATCTAAAGAGGACTACCAAAATTAGAGCCAAAAGCATACAGAACCTGGTCGTTAAAGAAATTCAAATGGAGAATAGGAAAGGAAATCCAAATTGAAATGATTGGCGACTTCTACCTAATATCAAAAAATTGTGTCCATTTAAGAAGATGCATTTGTTAATTGTTAATGTAGTAAGATCATCTCTAAAAAATCCTACAATAATCCAAATCAATGGATACTTAAATGACAACATGACCGGGATCCAACAATCCAATGGAATAAACCCCATACTATTTAGATTATCAAAAAAGTTTTGAATAGAGTGCAAGTTAGTTCCATGCATAAAGAACTTTCCTACTAATGTAAAGTAAATTCGAGATGCAAGATTAGTAATCTCATCATCAAAAGTAAAGATTGTCGGCACACCTTTGTAAATTGAAGGAGTCAAGGGGGAGAGAGTTTCACCTGCGTGTGAGATGCTAGAAATAACATCTTTGAAGAATCTTGAAGGAGTTTTTTTACCTTTATCATCTAGGTTGAAAAAGCCTTCTTATTTATTGGGAACCACACGGGTTAGATGTTGATGGGGTATACATAAAAATAATTCTCGATAAGGATCCAAGGAGAACATGAAAGCAGAGCTAAAATTTCATGCACAAGGATCCAAGAATAATTTATAGAACACGAGTGGAAAAAAGGACAAAAAAGTAGGGAGCAGAAATCCTAGAATTGCCAGAGATGGCACGGTTATGGCAAGAGAAAAGTGTTATAATAAAATTAAAGGGTTACATAGTTGCTTTAATTCACAATGCCTGCATTTTGAGAATGCAAAATATATAATTTAAATATAGTGAACTCTTTTTATTAAAAGTATTTGATTTGTTATGAAAACATATAAAAATTATTTTCTTCATTCGGTTTATTATATATTTAGTGTAACGAGTTAAACTAATTTGCAAATTGGATACAAAATAAATACCAACAAAAAATAAAATTCTTAATGACAAAAAATAAAGAAAAAATGAAAATAGAAATAGAATACAAAAAAGACAAATGAGAATAGAAAACAAAAAGTTCCCAGTTAGCTTTTGCCTATAGGTAAAACTAAAGGGCTTGAGATGGTTTAGTATTTTGCAAAGATCTTCTTGGATAATGTGCTAACATTGTTGAAAGAACAAAGTGTTGTAGCTCGAGCTTAGGAGTTTATATTTTTTGATGATAACAAATATTATGGTTCGCTTTTTGTTGCCTATCTGTACTTGAATTTTATGTTTATTTGTGTGTGTACTAACTTTTCAGGACTACGATACACCACTCAAGGCTCAAGATTTGGGAGAAATGTTTTACTTGTAATTCTCTCTTATGAATTTTTTTATTTCTTGAGTCACCTGTAGGGGTGCTTGCTTGCTATGTAACCTTGCACACACACACTTGGGAATTGTTCTATCTGATTTATAGTTTACTATTTTTTGTCACATCATCCGGGATGATCAATATATCATCCTAGATGATCTGTCAAAAAAAAAAAAAAACCCTAATAAGGACATCTTAGCCATGGTAGCCATCATATCACATCATCCTGGATAATTTTATATCGGACAGGACGATAGGCTCAAAATAGAAAGAATCAATCGCTAGATCTATTTTGAAATTAGTTATTTTTATACATCATCCAGGGCATCATCCTGGATCATCCTGGCCGATCTAGAATAATTTTGCCTAAATTAATTTGGTATTTAAGGAAAGCAATTAAGACTAGATTGCACGATCAAATCATCCTAGACGATCGCAGGATCGGCCGAGAAGATATGCTAGACGATATGAAGAAATTTCTTCTGATCGTCCCAATTTATCCTGGCTGATTAGGCTTAAATTACACTTATCGTACAGGATGATATTTATATCATCTTTGACGATAAAGTTAGAAAGTTGCAATTAATGAGCTCATTTTGAGCTCCTCTATTTAAACTTTGATAAGGCACTTGGTATGTGTCTTTGGCAGCCATTGTAGCTTTGTTCTTTTGGAGGGAACTTGAAGAGAGAGCTTGAAAGGGAGAGAGGAAAGAGTGGAGTTTGAGAGAGGGAGAAGATCCTTGGAGGGGGTTTCAAGGGAGTGTGGAGGGGGATTCCACATAGTTGCTCTGAACAGCTTGCATCTTAGTACCATCTGATTCAAGGCTTCTCCTGAGGGAAGTTCTGGGAAGAAGATGATCTCTTTGGTGTCAAAGGACCCGGCTACTCTGCCGCACCAGGGAAAGTGGAAGTGATTTTCTAAGAGCTTCTCTGCCTAATTGTGGGGGCTAAAGGAGAAACACTAAGTTTAGTGCAATACTCAGAGGGTTCCTCCGAAGAGTGGACGTAGGTCAAGGTTTGACCGAACCACTATAAATTAATGTGTTCTTTCCTTTATTATTTCTGCATTTAATTTTTGTATTGTGTTTTCTTTATGGTGGATTTTGGTTTGGCTTTTTTATTACGAAAGATTTTTTAAAATTCCAATTCACGTCTTTCTTAATTAGCCTTGGGCTAGTTCATAACGGCCTGACATCCCTAACAAACTTTCAAGTGGTATTAAAGTGGAATTCATAAAATAAGATTTTGAAAGCTTTTGAATTTTTGATTCATGGCTAATTTTTGTAATCATAATATTACGAAAGGATATTTAATCACCAGAACACCTTTATTTGAAAATATTACTTTTGATTTTTGGAAAATTTTTATGTGTACTTTCTTACAATCAATTGATTTTTGAATGTGGCAAATGATTTTATCTAGTTATTATGTACCATCACGTATTATAGATGGAATTAAAACTGATATTCCATTTAATGAATGAAGCAGAGAAGAACAAATCAATGCTCAATTGAATGCTAAATCAGTAAACTATTTTTTCTGTGCTTTAAATTCTGAAGATTTTATGTTTGTTTCCACTGCACTTCTGGTAAGAAAATTTGGGTTAAATTATACATTATCTATGAAGGCACTTGGGAAATCAAGCAATCCAGATTAAATATTTTAATGCATGATTATGAATTATTTTGCATGAAACTTTATGAGTCGATCTTAGACATGTATACTAGGTTTATTCAAATTATGATATCATTGCATGCTTTAGGTAAAGAATTTTCAAACTTAAAAAAAGTCAATAAAATTCTACATTATTTACTTGACAAATTTGATGCCAAAATTGTTGCTATTTATGAATTAAAAAATTTGAAAGAATATTCTATTGATAATTTGATTGGCTCACTCGTTGCCTACGAGCAAAGTTTAGGTCAAGGACTTTTGGATGTAGGTGAGATGATAGTAATAAATGCTAAAGACTCTGAGAAAAGTGGCTTAGTTAGTAACGAAAGCGATGACTTATCAAGTAAATTAAAAAGCCCACCAAAGCATAAGCATCAACAAAAGTGAAACAAAGGTAAAGATTGTAAGAATGTTAAGATTTCTTCTAACGTTGTTTGCTTTTGATGTAGAAAGCTTGGACACATGAAAAATCAGTGCCCTAATTTTAGAGCACTTCCTGAAAAAGAAAAGGGCAAATCTAAGCAATTTGTAAAAATGACAAATAATGAAAAGCAAAAATTCCCCTAGGCAGACCTAGCTTCTAAATCATCAGACCAAGAGCAAGATGATGTTTAAATCACTGTTTGTGTGTTTATTTTTCTGTGTATGCATGTTTTGTTCATTTTTGTGTTTTTTTTCTTTTTATGTTTTTTTTTTAATTTTTCTTTCTTTTTTTCTTTTCTTCTCTATTTCATTATTATTTTTAATTTGTCTTCTCTTTTCCTTTTTTTGTGAAGTTCTCTCTGATCAACACACACGTTCACCTTTCTTAAAATAAAAAATCTACCTCCTCTTTCTCTTGAATTCTTATGTAAGTTATGATTGACTTCTGTAAAAATAGTCAAAGGAAGAAAACTCATGATTTTGTCTCTCTATCTGTTTTCTTAAAAATGTTATTTTACTTTTGATTCAAAATCTTCATCATATTATAAATTGGATTTTGAAACTGATCTTTTTCATCTCCCTACATTTTTTTTATCGCATAGAGATCCTTTGCAAGTTGTTGAATCTACCTCATAACATTCTTAATCAAGTAGTTCACTTTATCAATAGGATGGGTTTACTTTATTTTTAAGATTACAGAAAGGTAGCATATTAAAAAAAAAGTGGTCAATGATGCCAAAAATAAAAGATGCACAATGATGTCAAATTAAAAAAAAGGGATACACAAAGTGTATCAAAAATCAAAAGATGCGCAGTGTGCCAACCAATTGTAAAGAGGCATAAAATGAGCCCACAAAATATAATGCTTACCACTCTTGTACTTCTTAAAGCTTAAAGAAAACCCTTGATACTTTCGATATTTGAGTTTGAGAAACATGATTCCTGATTCAACAATTCGTGCATTAATCTTCTATTAGATATGTTTTATGGAAGGAGTTTTGGAGAAATTAGTGTTTCTTTCTCTAATTTGTTCCTTGATTTATATATTGGATTAAAAATTTTTTAGCATTTAAAAGAACTTGAGTTTGGATTAACAAATTCTGAATTTCTAACTTTTTCTTGGCTATGCATTTTCAATACAATCCTTCTAAGTTTTTGAATAAAATCAAGAGGTAACTTTCTCATTTTAAGAATATTTGATTTTATCTTTACTAGATCAAGGATCATTTTTTTGCCTTTTAATCATTTTTTTATTATCCTGATTGTTTGTGCTCCTTCTCTTTTTGATAATGTCAAGGGGGAGAACGTATTGTTATATTTGTATTTGTATTTACATTTGTACTTGTTTTAAAATAAAAAAAAAATCTTATGGATATTCTAATGAGGGGGAGATTTGGAAAAAATGTTTTCAGTTTTACAAATTCAACCAGTAATATTTGCCATCATCAAAAAGGGGAGATTTTTGCAACTCGAATTTAAGAGTTTATACTTTTTTATGATAACAAATATTATGGTTCACTTTCTGATGCCTATTTGTACTTGAATTTTATGTTTATTTTTGTGTGTACTAACTTTTTAGGACTACGATGCACAACTCAAGGCTCAAAATTTGGGAGAACTATTTTACTTGTAATTCTCTTTGATGTAATTTTTTATTTCTTGAGTCATGTCTTATAGGGGTGCTTGCTTGCTTTGTAAGTTTGCACACACACACACACTTGGGAATTTTTCTATCTGATTTAGAGATTACTATTATTGGTCACATCATCTGGGACAATCAATATACCATCCTGGACGATCTGTCAAAAAAAATAGAAACCCTAATTAGGGCATCTTAGTCATGGCAGCCATCATATCACATCATCCTGGATGATTTTTTATCGGCCAGGACGATAGGCTCAAAATAGGAAAAAATCAACTGCCAAATCTATTTAGGAATTAGTTATTTTTGGACATCATCCAGGGCATCATCCTGGATCGTCCTGGCCGATCCAGCATAATTTTGCCTAAATTAATCTGGTATTTAAGTAAAGTAATTAAGACCTGATTGCACAATCAAATCATCCTGGACAATCGTAGGATCGGACGGGATGATACACTGGATGATATGAACAAATTTATTCTTATCATCCCAATTCATCTTGGATGATTAGGCTTAAATTGCATTGATCGTACATGATGATATTTATATCATCCTTGACGATAATGTAGCAAGTTGCACTTAATGAGCTCATTTTGAGCTCCTCTATTTAAACTTTGATAAGGCACTTGGTATTTGTCTTTGGCAGCTATTGTAGCTTCATTCTTTTGGAGGGAACTTGAAAAGAGAGCTTGAAAGGGAGAGAGGAAAGGGTGGCGTTTGAGAGAGGGAGAAGATCCTTGGAGGGGATTTCAAGGGAGTGTGGTGGGAGACTCCACACGGTTGCTCCGGCGAGCTTTCACCTTAATTCCATCAGATTTAAGGCTTGTCTTGAGGGAAGTTCTGGGAAGAAGAAGATCTCTTTGGTGTGAAAGGACTTGGCTACTCCGCGGCACCGGGGAAGGTAGAAGTGATTTTGTAAGGGCTTCTCCACCTAGCTGTGGGGGCTAAAGGAGAGACATTGAGTTTAGTGTAATACTCTGAGGGTGCCTCCGAGGAGTAGACGTAGGTTAAGGTTTGACCAAACCACTATAAATCTGGTGTGTTTTTTATTTTATTATTTTTGTATTTAATTTTCACATTGTGTTTTCTTTATGATGGATTTTGGTTTGGCTTTTTTATTGCAAAAGATTTTTTAAAAAACCAATTCACCTCTCTCTTATTTAGCCTTGGGCTAGTTCATAAGGGCCTAACATCCCTAACGGACTTTCACAAAGTAGTGAATCCATCTGGCCCAGCAACAAAATCAATATTCATATCCATCGGGGATGTTAAAATATTAATCTCATTAGGACATTTCGAAAAAAAAAATCATTATCATCATTGGAAATTCAGGAGGGAATGACATGATGAAAAGAAATAGGCTCAACATCCTTCTCAGACCCAAATAACTGAGAAACAAATAAAATAGCTAACATACTCACCAACCTTATTCTAGCCCTCACACCAGTTCCCATCTTCCATTTTAATTTTATTAATAAATGTTTTTTTCTCCTCCTATTGACAGTAGAACGAAAATAATTAGTGTTTCTCTCACCTTTAAAAGCATATTTAGATGCAATTTTTTTCCTCTAAAAGGTTTCCTCATAGTATTTAAAGTTAATAAGCTTAGTTTTGGCATTACACAATTGATCCCAATTATCATGAGAAGGGATATTAGAGTTAACATTTCCAAGTTTAACAACCACTTCTTCTAGTTTTAAAATATTATGAAAAATATTTCAAAATCTATACATATTCCAATATCTAATAATCTAGCTACATGAGTCTTCTCAATTTTAAGGCTAGACAAATCATATCATTATTGATATGAAAATAAGTTGAAGGGGCTAGTCAATTATCCTTGACCACAAAGAAAGAATCAGGAGCTTGAAGCCTCATATTTTGAATCAAAAGGGGTAAAAACCATTACCATGATAATATTGAATTTTAGACAATAAAGTAACTTGATCAGACGCAGTTTTACTATGGTGTTCTATCGAGGAAATATGAAAAAGAGAGATCAATTCATTATTGAAAAGGATTCTACAAGCCTTACTCAAATATTATTATTAGACCAAGTATAAGAAGATACAAAAAAATCTATATCAATTAGACCATAATCAAGAATAGAACTATTAAAATCATCCATAACAAATATATTAGGAGGAAACCCTCCCAATTTTTTGATAGCATTTACAATAATATTAAAATCCCCACCAATAAATCATGGATCTTGATAATATTATTGAAATTTTGAATATTCTTCGAGAATTCAATTTTACTAATTTTATAACTACTAGCATAAATAAAGGATCCCATTATAGAGAAATTACACAAAGATAAAGTACAAAGCAACACTTGATTAAAATCACTTACAATGGATAAATTAATAATATTTTTCCCAAAAAATCTAGATTTCACCATTAGCGTTAGCATAGCAAAATTCTAAACCCAATTGCTTTTGATCATAAGTAATAATCTTAGATACATCAACCACAGGTTTCAAAAGGGCCAAGAAAAAAATTTGTTAATTATACAACTGTTATGAATACAAGAATGAGTGTTAATTTTCCTTACACCTTTAATATTCCCTAAAATTATGCTAATAATTGATAGTTAACTTAGAATTAGCATTGGATTTAGAAACTCTTGCATAATAATGAATATAATTTAGAGCTTTCTTATTTTTTTAGTAAATAAGGACAAATCATCTTTTAAAAATGCACTACATTCAAGTCTCCGATATTCTGAACAATATTAAAGTTACATTCGTCATGAACAAAATTTATTTCACCCTCTTCCCAATTAGAGGCAAACTGACTAGCGTGGCTCATTCTATTAGAATTGTCATCATAATCCTTATCAGATTGAATATCTAATCTCTCGACCACCTCAACTTTATTTGGATTCACTCCATCAAAGATAGGAGAATTATTAATACAAATTATAAGCACAAGATTGGACAAATCCAAACCATTAGAGGGCTAAACATCCTTACCCATAAGATCAATTAGATTATAGTTTTGGACATCTAAAATAACTAAAGTGTATGAATAATAAGAAAAGAAGGAACAATGCTCCCTAAATAGTTTGCAGAGCCACCTCACATCCAAACGAAAGGAGACCACCTCACATCCAAACGAGACCAAAAGCCAGAAAGGAACTACAGCACTAAGGAAAACAAACCACATCTCCCAACAACAATGACACACCAGTGTCCAGAAACCTGGGAACCACCGAAACAATCCAACGAACTAGCCAAAGATCAGCCAACACCCCAGCACAGAAAAACTCCTCTAGCACACCGGCCAATAAGAAACAACCATTCCAGCCAACTCGCATAAACAATCCAACAAAATTGCAAATAATAAGCCAGACCCCCTGCTAAGATGAAAACCTCCAGTAAACCAATAAGAAGCCACAACTCTAGGGAACCCAAAACAGCAAACCAACTAATAGGCAAACAAATAAGCAGCACCACCAAAAAGCCACCAGTCAAGCAATCCCGAGCATCAACCAGCACACCCGGGACAGCACCAGGAAAATGCCAGTTCCCCAGGCAAAGGAAAACCACATTCATCTCATGCCACCAAGAGAAAGGATAACTCAAGCAAAATAAAAATTCATTGCATAAATATAAAGCCAGGCAGAGCCCAAATAAAGAAAAAAAACCAGAGCAGTAACAGGCCAATCCCTCCAAAATCGAAGAATGGCCCAGCCAAAAAATAGAACATAGTCAAAAGAACGGAACATAGCCACCAAAGCAACATGAGGCCCAAAAAATTAACCATTAACATATGGTAACCCACTTTGATCCAATCTAATAAGACCTTCGATCGGGATAGGCAATTGGTGTAAAGAGAACTCAATAATATTAGAACAATTGCTGCCCAGCTTATCCAAAGCCTGAGCACAGGCATTGCCCTCCTCCAAGATGGTTGAAATAGAGCAGTTAAGAGAGACCAAGAACTCCTTAATACTCCTCATAATATAGA
The DNA here is from genome assembly GCA_022539455.1 of Dendrobium nobile. Lineage (NCBI taxonomy): Eukaryota > Viridiplantae > Streptophyta > Magnoliopsida > Asparagales > Orchidaceae > Dendrobium > Dendrobium nobile. Next base: position 10,764,330 of record CM039721.1, on the reverse strand, counting down.
GAAGGAAATGAGAGCAAGTGCTATACTCCAAACTAATAAAGCTTAAATCAAAGTAAGAACTAACCTCCAGAACAATATTATTAATATAAAGAGTAACACAAATATTTAAACAATCTAGAACAACAATCAAAAGGGCCCCATTTCTATCACCCCCCTTAACTATACCAGCAAAGCCCAAAATAAAATTACCATTATGGTCTCTGATAAGGCCACCCACAGAAGACTTATTCCCCACATAAACAGTATCCACATTGAACTTAAAATAGTTAGGGAAGGGCATACACCATTTAATACTAGTAGAAAACATTTGATAATTAGCACCATCCAAGGTAATACCAAAGGCCTCAAGAGTAAAAGGAAAATGCTTAAAAATTTTTAAAGAGAGTGATTGGCAAAAAAAAGAGCAGTGACCTTATCCTTAACTTTTTGAATGATTCTCTGATGATTCATATCAATCCCATTGAAATGGAAATCATTTCTCTCCAACCAAAGGAACCAAGAATCAAAGCAGTAATCAGATTCTGAATATGACCTTTATTCCTAACTAACCAACCATCAAGCAAGTTGAGAATAGAAATATTAGAACTATAACATTTAATTTGAAATAAGTCCTCAAAGAAATACCAAACATTCACAACAATGGGGCCCGAAATAAAAACGTGGTGCATATTTTCAACATGGAAACAACATTGGTATCTAGAAGGAATAATAAAGCCATGTTTCCTCAACATCTCATCTGTCAGAATGTACTTGTGGAGAACTCTCCAAATAAACACAGATATCGTAGAGGGAATGCTCTTGTGCCAAATCATTTTAAAAATCTTAGTAAGATCATTTTTACTTCTAAAAGTATAACAAGCATCCTTAATTCTAAAAAGCCCATATTTAGAAAAAGTACAAAGTAAAACATCCTTCAAGATGAAATTAGGAGGAATCTTAAGAATCACCTAAACAAGAGAAGCAGGAATAACATTAGTAAGCTTCTCCAAATCCCACCCATTATTAGAAAAGAAAAAGTTAACCATCATATTATCAATGGAGAAAGTGTTAAAAAGGAATCCAAAGAATGGCCATTAACCCAACTGTCTTGCCAAAAGAAAATATTACCTTGCCCAAGCCCCCTAATTGAAGAAGGCTCCACTTTCCACTTAATCAAACAAAGCCGATGCCACACCTTAGATTGGCCTTTGGAGAAATAGCACCTGGAAGGATGAATCCCCCCACAATACTTGGCCATCATAAAATTTGCCCAAAGACTCACATTAGATCTAAAGTTGTACTACAATTTAAAAGAAAAAGAAGTGGCTAATTCAAACATAGTCTTACACCCAAGGGCCCCTTCTTGCAAGGACCCATTACAATTAGTCCAAGATGTCCAATGAATCTTAGAAGAAGTACCAGTACCATTCCAAAAGAATTTATTAAAAATTCTATCAATACGATTGCACACCAACTTGGTAGGAAAAATAGTTTGAAAGCTATAGACCGGAATAGAAGAGATAACACTTTTGATAAGAATAAGATAGCCACCAAAGCTTAAAAAATTCGAATCCCACGAAGAAAGCCTATTCTGAATAATATAAATTAAATCATCAAACAGAAAAGGCTTCTTCCTACCCTTAAAAAGTGGAGTACCTAAATATTTCAAAGGCAAAAAAGCTTGAGAAAAACCAGTCAGGTCTTTAATATCCAAAACTTGGGCGAAAGGAATGTTTTTGGCAATGATAAATCAACAATTATTCTTATTAAAAGCAAGACCACTAATAGATTCAAACTAATCGAAACAATTTAAAATTTTAACAATCTTATTCTTTGAAGCATTCGAAAACACAATAAAATCATCAGCAAAGCATAAATGAGAAATTTTAATGCCACCTAAAGTTCTGAAATAAAGACTAGGACATTTGAGAAAAAGATCCATAAGACCCCTAGACAGTTAATTCGCTGCAATAATAAAGATTGCAGGAGAAATGGGATCACCTTGTCTCAGACCATGCGAGGCTTTAAAGAAACCATGACTCGTACTATTCACAATAATAGAGAAAAAGGGGCTTTCAATACAAGCTTTGATAAGAGAAATGAACTTATCATCAAAACCAAATAAGCTCAGCATTTTATAAATAAAACACCAATTAATATTATCATATGCTTTAGAAATATCCAATTTCTAAACCATGTTACCACCTCTGACCTTAACATCCAAGTCATGCCAAATTCCTGGGCAAGAAAAATATTATCAGCAATGGCACGCCCTTTCACAAAACCCATTTGGTAAGGAGATATGAGTTTAGGCAAAAGCAAAGTTAGGCGATTCATCAAGATTTTGGAAAGTAATTTATAAAAAATAGTGCATAGACTAATGGGTCTAAAATCATTCCAAGAATTAATAGCATTATTCTTAGGAATAAGAACAATTGAAGTAGAGGAAAAAAACTTCAGAATAGGAGTACCATTAAAGAAATCAATCACAGCCGAAGTAATATCATTAGAAATAATATGCCAAGTTTTTTGAAAAAACTTAGTAGTGAAACAATTCATACCCGCCACAGAATCCGCATTCATGTCAAACAAGATCTCTTTAATTTCATCAATAAGAGGACAATTAGATAAAATACAATTATCCTCTTGAGAAACTAAGTTAGGGATAAAAGAAGTATATGAAAACTAGTTGGAGTAAAAGACTTGATGAGATGAGTTTGAAAGAAATTAATAGCAAGATTAGCAATATCATCGATATTCTCGGTAACAGAACCATCCTCCCGAGCAATTTTATGAATACGATTAATAGCCCGTTTCTTACTAACCAAAGCATGAAAATATCTAGTGTTATTATCACCTTCCACAAAATGTTTGAGTGCAGCTTTCTGCTTTCAAAAGCTTTCTTCCTGAACTTGAAGCTTACACAGATCCACTTTAGCCTCATTTAAAAGAGCAAGATTAGACACAGAGGGGTCCAATTGAAATCAGGATCAATATTACCATTCTCATTAATAGTAGGAATAATATAATTCTTACCAGGATTTTGCATATTAATAAGAGAAGCAATACTAATTAAATTCTCTTCCAGGTCCTTAGCCAAAGGAACCTCCACCACCTGATCACCATTATGATCCACCAGATCCTTAGAACCATTACCAACCTCTTTTTGAACTAAAGTCATGTCATCCCCTCCAAGATTAGATTTAGAGGACACTTTCTCCTTACGGAGGTTAGGATGTAAACGAAAACATTCATTAATCCCATGTCCATGCATCTTACAATGTGAGCAAAAGATAGGTAAATTTTCAATATCAACTTTTTGAAAATAGCCATTCAATTTTGATCCAAGCCAAATTTCATGAGGATGCTTTTTGAGACATTAATTTCAACCAAGACACGAGCCACAGAAGGCCTAGATAAAGATGTAGTTGTTTGATCAGTTTGTAAGGGTCTACCCAACACAGAAGCCAGACCAAATAAGATATTCATGTTAAAAAAATGTAAACGGAGATTAAGAAATGCAATCCACACTGGGGCAATGGGAGACTCCTCCCTCACATCAAAATTCGATGACCATTTAAGCAACCTCATTTGACAACCATGAATATAGTATGAACATCATGAGAAAATGCGACTATAATCCAAATCATTAGTCAGTTGAATAGTAATGTGACGAGGATCCAGCAAACCCACATCAAAAGATCCAGAGAGTTTAAGGGAAAGAAAAAATTTGCGAATCACATCTAGATTTGGCCTTCGTAAGACAAATTTACCTACAAGAGTGAATGCAAATGGTTGGGCAAGATGGGAGACAACAGACTCCTCAAACAATAAAGCTGGACAACCTTTAAATGAGGAATGCACAAAATTAACCCTAGGAGTCGCAGAGGAAGAGCCACCCGACACCACATCCTTGAAGGAATGAGACTTACCATTCAGGGCCGAAGTAACAAGTGGAAACACAAAGCAACAGATGAAAAAACAAAATAAAGAAGTGAAGAAGGAAATCCCGAAGGAAATAGGGGGCCAGGAGAGGAATGAAGTTACCAAAGGAACAGATGAAGAAGGCCGCCGAAGAAAACTGGACAAAATGGATCGAAGGTCACCCGAAGGCCTAACACGAGGACGCCATGAAATCACAAATCTCCTCAGTGCGTAATGGATAGGCACGAGAACTGAAGGAGCTGTTAGTGGCAGCAAGACTATCTAGTTAAGCAACGCTAAAAGAAAATTTGGGATAAAAGCAAATTTTTCTAGAGTTGAGGGTATAATACAAAATAATCAATCTTCCCATGGACTAAAGTTCTACGGTGATCAAATAATTAAGGAAATTTCTCCAAGACATGTTTTTGCACGTAACAATTTTTTTTTATTTAAGCCATACACTATTGTGATATTACGTGAATATATAAAGCTCAACTAAAACCATGGCAATATAAGGTCGTGCGCCGTTAGCTGTAGCACTATCTATTTATAACTGTATTCCAAATAAAGAACTCAAACCATGATGAATATGAAGAGAAAATATATGAGGTCAAAAATTGGAAATGATACCCAAATTGAAATAGCAGGTTGTTCCAAAGAGATATCAAACAAAGGAGTCCATTTGATAAGTTTTATATAGCAGTTATAAACATACTAAAATCTATGAATAATCATAATCATTTGAAAGCATAATTAAAATATGTCAAGGGTACATAACAGTAACAGGGAACTCCACAACAATCTTAAGTTAAAAAAAAAAAAATTAAATAAGGTCAAGCTTGTCTATGGGTAGTGAACTTCCAAACCAATGTAAAATCAAACAGACAAAGAACTCCATAATAAGCTTAAGTTTAAAGAAACAATTGAATAAGGCTAGGCTTATGTTTACGGGTAGTGAACTTCCCAACCAAAGCAAAATAGAAAAGGATAGCTAGAGCTTCAATTTATTCCTCAGACATCTATAGATCCTTCAAACCACCGTGGGATGTTGCTCTAAGATCCGAGAAAAAGAAAGAAGGGGAATCACCCGATAATGCATCTTTAAAAGAATGAAATTTTTTCTAGGAAAAAGATCCTGGATTAGAAATCTTACTGACTTTACCACCCATGATCGAACAAAAGACAATCAAGTTAAAAAATAAGAAGCAGAAAGAACCGTTCGAACAAAAAGAACAAGATTTAGCTGGCCAAATACCAATAAAATTAGATGAATACCAGAGAAAGGGCTAAGAGAAACTTTCATGAGATGGGTGTACAAGATTCGTATACTTTAAAGGCCCAAGAGCTCTCTAGAGAGACAGAAGGGACACGAGTAAAAATAGAGGCAGTAAGGAGAAACCCTAGAGCTTTCGATGGAAAAGGTTTCTTCTGTTGATCAAATTACTTCAATTTATAAACGAGCTTTCTATAAAAATGTTAACAAGAAATTTCAATAAATATATTCAACTTAATTTTTTCCAGAAAATTCACTAGAAAGTTATTGATGGAATTTTTGTCATAAATTCTATCAATAATTTGATAAACAAAAAATTGCTAACCCGCTCAACAATATTTTTGATATTTTTTTGACGTGAGGGGATGTAGTGACCATAAATGGAGTGATTATGCATGATTAGAGAAGCCATGGTCGTATGTTGTCGCACCTGCATAAGAAAAAGGTGATAGTTTATGCACTTAATTAACTAAGCTAAATGTGCTTGGAGCTTAGGTAGAGCATAATGGTAGTATATTGGTGCAAGCATATTAGTTAATTTGAATGGCATTTAAGGGATGAGCCTTTTGTACACGGAAAAGTGAGTAACATGGAGCATACAGGGTGATAAAGGGGAATTCTAAGAATGAAGGTAAAGTGTGATGAGTTCAAGTGCTGAGATGATGGTAGCAAGCTAGGAGCATGACAAAGTAGCGAACAAAGGTGCCAATAATTTGAAGCTTAAAACTAAAGCAAGTGCGGATTTAGAGAGTATGGTCGATATGAAATAGGTTATGGAAATTATTTGTAATAGTGTGTGCTACCGTGTAGGTGAATATGGAAGTCAATCCTTATCTATGTAGTTGAAAGAGTGGGAGGGTGGCTCATGCGTCTACGAAAAAAATCATAATATGATAGTTGTTGGGTCTATAAGTAAGTTGTATGACAACTAGAAGATGTTTCCGTGAGGAGGAGAGAGCATAAGAACAGTAATTGGAGTGGGGAATTTAATCTCAAGTCTTATACTAAATAGAAAGTCTAAAGAATAATTTTATTCTATCATTAAGCTATAATGAGTATAAAGATTTATATAAAATTGTAAGAGAAATGTTTCTCTTAAACCTCTTTCTCATATGTTAATTTGCCTCTACATTGTAATATGAGTCCTCATTATACGTGAAATTATTTTTTACAATTATAAAAATTTCAAATAAAAACCCTCTCACTTTGTGCTAAATAATTTGTAAGATTTGACAAAGCCAAATATATATTTTTTAATTATTTCATTATTATGAAAAATTTTAGGTAAATGTCTTCCTCTTTTTTTTTATCTTAAATATTCTTTTGTAATATATCTTCACTATTTTCTCTCTTTTTGTTCATTTGTGTATATTTTCATTCTATGACATATCATAAACTTCTTGATTGAAGGACATTAGACAAGCTCTTTACAAATCTGAATTAAGTGAAGTTGCAGTTGCAAGGTATCCTAGTTCACAGTGTTATGCCTCAAGTGGAAAGATATAATCCTTAGTTTTTTTTGAAAAAAAAATCCACAACCGCAACTCAACAAGTAAAAGATAATATAAACGAAAGACTCAAAAAGAGGAAAAGGGAGGGAACCTATTGTTTGAAACACTATTCTACTTTTTTTTGAAACTTTTGCAAGATTCTGCAAATGTACATATTTGAAAAACAATCATTTTCCCTTTCATTCTTTTCGCCCTAGCCGCCTCTCTGCTCTTCGAGGTGATTTCGAGGCGATTTCTCCAGTGTGAGGTGTGCGATCTCTAGCTGTGGTCCCTTCGTGCGTAAGGCCTTTCTCCTTTGCTGATCCTCCGGTAATCTCGTTCTTCTCTCTGGTTAGCTGTTCTCTGCTTTCGTTTTTGTTTTATTTCCCCTATTTTTGGTGTTTTGGGGTTGTAGTTTTGTTTTATTTTTCTTTGTGGGGGTGGGGGACGATGTCGGCTCCGACGTCGTCTTCCCTGGCCGCTGCGTCTGCTCTAGCTGGTAAAACTAGGTCTTTTAAAGATGTTGTTTTCGGTGGTTCTTCCTCGTCTTCTCCTAAAGTAAAATTTGTGCACTCGACTTTTAAAGGTTGCCCGGCTCTGTTATTTGAGGATGTGGTTGTTAATCAGCTTGCAGCTCCATTTTCTTTCACTCTTGTAGGGAAGTTTATGCTTCGGAGGCCCAATCTGGATGTCATTAGAAAATTTTTCTTCAGTTTGAAATTGTCTGGTTCATTTACTGTCGGTTTGCTTGATCCTAAACTTGTTGTTGTCCAGTTGTCTAATGATCTCGATTATAGCCGAATTTTTTCTCGTCGCTCATATTATATTCAGGGATGCCAAATGAGACTCCTCAAATGGTCGACGGACTTTGACGTCAGGGAAGAATCCCCCATTGCTCCTGTGTGGTTAGCTTTTCCTAACCTCCGACTGCATTTTTTTAATTCGCATATTTTGTTTGGCCTTGCTTCTGTGTTTGGTCGGCCCCTACAGACAGATCAAGCCACTGCTACTCCCTCGAGGCCGTCCGTGGCTAAAAAATTAGTTGAACTGGATGTTACTAAAAAACATCCGAAAGAAATCTGGTTAGGATAGGAAAACAATGGCTATTTCCAAAAGGTTGAAATCGAAAACTTACCTGTTTTTTGCTCGCATTATAGAATGCATGGTCATGGGGTAAATGAATGCTTTAGGTTACACCCTAATTTATGGAAGGAGAAAAATGTGCCTAATGTTAATGTTGTTAAGGAGAATGAGGTGAGTAATGTGCTTCAGGTAAATGATGTTCCTACTCTAATACATGGTGTTGAAAATGATGAAAATAAGGGGGAAACATCTGCGGGTCCGATCATTACGTTACCTGGTATTAATAATCAGGATTGTGTTCATTCTGACAATGAAGGTATAAATGTTCAGGCTTCTTTGGGTCCTGTTAATGTTGCTGATGACAGTGTCTTAGATCAACAAAAATGGGCTAATGCTGATATTGTGAAAAGATCTGATGAGCTGGTGGTTGTTTTACAGGAAGGGGAAGTTACTTCTTCTAACTCTTTGGAGAAAGCTATTATTAATGATAGTAATGTTCATGTTACTAATGAAAATCCTCTGGTGCTAAAAACTGTTATTGGTTCATCTACTATAATTCCTCATATTGATGTTGATTTACAGATTCCTTTATCAGATAATATTAAGATGAATGACTCCACGAAGGAAGATGGTGTGCTGTTTTTGGAAGCTGAAAGTTCAGCTACGGAGAGCTTGGTCAGTGAGACTATCAATGGCTTCCAATTTTCTGAACAATTTAATTGTGATGCTTTTACTGATACGGAAATTGAAATTAATGCTAAATGTTATGCTAGAATGGACAATGATTTAAGTTTTACTAAGAGTCGTGGGATGAGAGGTAAAAAAACTAGAAATGTTATTTTGCTTTCGCCTAGGAATACCCGTTCACATACTGCTCATTAAGTCTGTTTTTCTATGATTAATACGATTATTTGGAATGTGAGGGGGATCGGTTGCCCTTCCTCTAGGCTTCGGGCTAAAAATCTTTGTCGCATCCATAATAGTTCTGTTCTTGTTTTGTTAGAACCTCTCATTTCTATGGATAAGCATCTTGCTACTGCTACTTTTTTGGGTTTTCATCAGGCTATTGCTAATGTTTCTAACAAAATTTGGGTCTTCTAGAAAGATTTTGTTAGGATTGATGTGATTGGTAATTTTACTCAAGTTTTGCATTGTAATATTGAATCATTAAATTTTCAATGTGTTGCATCTTTTGTTTATGCTGCATCCTCTCGTTTTGGTAGGAAAGTTTTGTGGGAACAAATTGAGAATTTTCATAGTATTTCCTCTCTACCTTGGTTGGTGGGTGGTGATTTTAATTCTATTACTACTCCTTCCGAGCGTGTTGGGGGATCTCACCCTATTTTTCAACTATGGAGGATTTCAATGACATGATTATGAACTGTAACCTTATTGACATTGGTTTTATTGGCAACAAATTTACGTGGAATAGGGGTCATGTTTGGCAACGGCTTGATAGAGTTCTTTTTAATAATGCTTGGGTTAATGTTTTTAATGCTTCTAAGGTGGTGCACTTGAGTCGTACCCTTTCTGATCATTCCCCTCTTCTCATTAATATTAATTGCACTAGAGTGGGTTTGCATTCTCGCTTTAGATTTCAGAACATGTGGCTTACTCATGATTCTTTTCTTAATATTGTGCATAATAATTGGATGGCACCTATTTATCCGGATAATTCTATTGGTGGGATGGCCCGGCTTTGGTTCAAGCTTAAAAGGTTAAAATTGGTCATTAATTGGTGGAATCGTCATATTTTTAAAAACATTTTCGCCAATATCAAGGAAGCGGAAGAGAAGATTAATGGGTTTGAGGATTGTTGTCAACTTAATCCTACAGATGCTAATTGGGCTGCCCTCAAGGAGGCTAAGATGTGCCTCAGTAAACTTCAATGTCAGGAAGAGATTTTTTGGAAACAAAAGGCGGCGATGAAACATTTGGCGGAAGGGGATAATAATACTAGATATTTTCATGCTTTGGTTAATAAAAAACGTGCTATTAACGGTATCCACAAAATTGCTCGTGCGGATGGTTCTTTTACTGATAATGATGAGGAAACTGCTAATCTGGCTGTTAATTTTTTTCAAAGTCATCTCAATAAAAAATTTTGTCCTATTGATATTGATGATCATTCGTTTATTCCGAATAGGGTGACTCTTGAGGATAATGTGTCTCTCTCTATGTGCTCTCTTATAGAAGAGGTTAAGAATATGTTATTTGATATGAATGCTGAGTCGGTTGCTGGGCCTGACGGGTTTACTGTTAAGTTCTTCCAACATACATGGCATTTTGTATGTGACGATGTTTATAGTGATGTTGTTGATTTTTTTAATGGTTCTCCTATTCCTAAGTTTTTCTCTACTACTTCTATTGCTTTGATCCCTAAGAATATTGAGGTGAACTCTTGGAATGACTTTAGGCCTATTAGTTTGTGTTCTGTTTTTTATAAGTTAATTTCAAAAATTTTGGTGAATCGACTTTCTTTGCTTCTTCCTAAACTTATTTCTTCTAACCAAATGGGGTTTGTGAAAGGTCGTGCTGTAGTTGATAACATTCTGCTTGCTCAAGAATTTTGCCAAGACTTGGACATTAAAACTAGAGGGGGGAATATGATTTTGAAACTTGACATTGCTAAGGCTTATGATAACATTAATTGGAATTTTATTTATAAAATGTTACAGTTTTTTGGTTTTGATGGTAAATTTATATCCCTTATTAGCACGTGTATTGAAAGTCCTTTCTTTTCTATTATCTTGAATGGTAATTGCCATGGGTTCTTCAAATCTTCCCATGGTTTGAGGCAAGGAGACCCTTTATCTCCGGCGATCTTCATTCTTGCTGTGGACTATTTTTCTAGAGGGATCAATGATTTGTTTAGTAAATTTCTTAATCTCTACTATAGAACTATGGGTGGCATCAAGATTTCTCACTTATGTTTTGCCGACGATTTCATTGTTTTTATGAATGCTTCCAAAAACTGCATTTCTAAAGTTATGGGTTTATTTAATCATTTTGAAGCTGTCAGTGGTCTTGTTTTTAATAAAGGTAAGAGTGGGTTCGTTATTTCTAAGAACGTCTCGCAGAATAGGATTATGGGTATCAAGGAGGTTACCGGTTTCTCCCAAGCTTGTTTGCCGCTTAAATATTTAGGGATTCCTTTATTTAAAGGTCGAAAGAAGTCTTTTCTTTTTGATGATTTAATTTCTAAGGTTCATAACAGATTGGCTTCTTGGGATTCTAAGTTTTTGAGTTATGGTGGTAGGCTTGTTCTTATTAAAAGTGTGCTTGTCTCTATCCCGGTTTATTCTTTTCAAGTGTTGTTTCCTACTAAGTCGGTCTGTTTGAGGATTGATAGGATTTTTAACAAATTCTTTTGGAGGGATTCTTCTAGCAATTCTAAAATCCATTGGTCATCTTGGTCCAAGTGTTGCGGTACTTATCAAGAAGGTGATCTTGGATGTAAGTCTATGCTTGATATGGCTACTGCTTTCTCTTTTAAATTGTGGTATAATTTAAGGGTTAATAGTTCTTTATGGGCTAATTTTATGACATCCAAGTACTGTGGGGATTCTCATCCCTCCATGTGTTTTTATTCTAATGGTAATTCTCAAGTTTGGCATCGTATGCTTAAGGTTAAGTGGATCATTGAGCCTAGGCTTATTTGGGGCCTTGGGGAGGGTAACATTTTCTTTTGGCAAGATCGGTGGATTAATGGCTTTTCTATAGATGATCTCCTTACCTCTAATACTTTGAGTTCGATTAAAGTGAATTTTTTCTTTTCTGATAATGGTTGGGATGTGGAAAAGCTTTCTACTATTATTCCGGATTACATTATTAATTTGATTACCAATATTTCTATTAATCGTTGTGCTAAAGATGCTCTGTTTTGTAAATTTACTACAGATGGTCTTTTCTCTACTAAACAAGCTTGGCATGTGTTTAGAAATATTAAGTTGTCTTCTAAGTCTTTTAAAATGATGTGGCATAAGAGCATCCCGACCATTGTTTCTGTCTTCAATTGGAGAGTTCTCAAGAATTTTTTTCCTACGGATGATATGCTGAGGAAAAAAGGTCTATTAATTACTTCTAAATGTCAATGTTGCGCTAACATAGAGACGATTCATCATGTGTTTGTCTCTTCTCCTATTGCGGTTAAGGTCTGGAACTACTTTGAGGAGATTTTTCATGTTAATGGAGGTGGCCCCACCTGTTCAGTGTTTAACTTGCTAGAGGTTTGGATGGTTAGTGTGAAGGGCCATGTCCGTAATGTTATTCCTCTTCTTATTATTTGGTTTATTTGGTTAGCTCGTAATGATTCCCGGTTTAATAATGTTGGGATGAATCATCTTACTATTATTGCTAGAATTAAGGAAAAAGTTTTTGCTCTTTTTTCAGCTAATCTTTTATCTTATAAGAGTTTTGATAAGATTTCTTCTTCTGTTGAGATTTTCGGGATTGCTCCTGCTGTTTCATTGTATGCCCCGGTTAATAGGATTTTATACTGGTCCTGTCCCAATTCTAACTGTTTTAAGCTGAATATTCATACTGTTTTGGCTGAGACCAAGTGGTGTATTGGGGGCCTAATCAGGAACTCTGAAGGGATGTACATTGTTGGTTTTGCTGGGATGTCTGGGGCGGTTCATAACCTGGAAGGGTTTTTGTTGGCTGTGCTTTATGGGCTATCCCTCTGTGTTAGCCTGGATGTTAGAAAAGTGGTTGTGGAGAGTAATTTAAGCATTGATCAATCTATTTTTCTGGGCGTGGATGGTACTAGATGCGGGCATGCTTTATTTTATACCCGCAGAAAGGTTTTGTTCTTAACGAATTCATTGGATTGTTCTTATAACGTGGTTAGGCCTGAGATTAATGTTGCGGCCAGTGCATTGGCCCTTTTTGGTAGCAGGTTTTCTGACATTATTGATCTTACTTTTTATAATCTGCTAGTGCATATTCAAGGCTTGATCAATTTGGATAAGAGGAAAGTTCCCTATGTTTTGGGTTAATAATTCAGTCTATTCTTGGTTGGGGTTGTTCTCCTCTGTTTGTTGGTTGCTGGGCTTTTTTATGTGGTATTTGTTTCGCTGATCTCTGCTGGCTTCTTCATTGAGGATGTTTTGTTTTGCTCATGGTATTAGCTGCTGCATTTTTGATTCATTTTGTCCCTGCTGGAGATTGTTTGTGCTGGTTGTTGCTGGGTTGAGCGGTTCCTTGGCCGGCTGTTTGTTCGCTCAGGGAGTATCTTCTTCCAGTGCTGCATTGTGTATTTTGTTTTTTGGTTTTTTGTCGGATGGCTTAATCTTTTTCTTGTACCTCTGCTTGCCTGGTGTGCAGGTTTTTGAAGTATCGCGCTCGTTTTGTGCAGGGTTCGTGTGCTGATTGTTAGATTAAGCTGTCTTTGTTTTTCTTTTCCCATGGTTTTTTGGAACCTTAGAATGTTATTAGTGCTCATTGTATTTTGTTTAGTAGGGAATTCGGGCTCTTAGGTTTTCTTTCTATTTTTGATTGTAGCTCTTTGAGCGTTAGCGGGCTAGAATTCCCTTTAAGGACTTGTGTATTTTTTTTCCTTAATTAACGCGTAAGCCCGTCGGTGGGTTTTAACCAAAAAAAAAAAAATTATATATATATATATATATATATATATATATATATATATATATATATATATATATATATTTGAAAGATTATGCTTTTTTCTAATACTCATTTTATTAATAGAAGTTACCAAAAATAATGATTCAAAAATTTTCTTTTGCAATCTAATTATTAATATTTTCCAAAGTTTATATTTATATTTAGTAAGATTTTTACCAAGAAAAAAATTAAAATTTAACTTTTATATTAAAAAAAATCAAGATCATACAAATGTTTAGAATTTTCTTGTATAAGAAGGAATCATCTTGCATTCTATGTAAAATTTAACTTAAAATATTTATGGGAATCTTTATAATTTTGAGCTCATTAGTTAGTCTAATTCAAGCAAGATCATAACCTGTAGGGGCTTATATCGGTTTCTAGAGATATGTCTTTCAATAGTTTTCGTATTGACTGGTCTAAATTTTGCATTAACTACTACTACTCTAACATTTCTTTTTGGAGTGTTCCTTACAGGAAAATTTTCACGACAGTGTTACAGAGCTTCAATGACTGCAAGGTTTGCTCTTTTTGTATTTCTCAGAGGCCATCAATTTTTTATTACCCTTTTTGCAGGAAGATTGTGCTAAGCGGTATTGATCTGCGCTTCCTTTTTTGGGTGCTGTCTACTTGCAGCCCGAGCTTTTATTTATGTTCCTTTTGTAATCTTAGAAAAAGGATCCAATGGCTCTTAGGATTTTTTTTTATTTCTCTTGTAGCTCTTTTGAGCATTAGCGAGCTGGAGGATCCTTCTAAGGACCTTGTAACCATTTTCTGGAATTAACGCGTAGGCCCCTCTGAGGATTTTAACAAAAAAAAAATTCAAGCAAGATCATGAGTCGACTTAGCCCACTTACACCCATATATGTGTCATATTGAGTAAAAAAAATCATTTGAAAATATTCATTATAATTTTTTAAAAATATTGGGTAGATTCAATTTATTATGCATGAAAGAATCATCAGTTAAATGACTAGAACACATATCAATACAAAATCTCAATTGAATTAAAAGATTACAAATTCTTTTCGATAAAGTATTAAATATAATTAATAATAAACAGTCCATGAAGTTAAAACAATCATGGTTCGTCATTTCAAATAACATTCTTGGCCTCATATTGACATGTCTTCTTATTTATAATGTATATCCATCTTGCATATTTAGTGTTTGAACCAACTCAATTGCTTCTCTTTCCTAATCAAATGTGGTGAAATATTTGGGCTTAAGCATTATGGGTTTCTTACTATTTATTTCTTGGAGCTCAAAATCTCTTCTATTAATCTACTACTTCAAATTTCTTCTCACCTTAGCAGTTTCCCTATTTCTTGCAGAATTTGTGTTATCTGCTGCCTGTTGTTGGCTGTGGTTTATGGCATGCCATTGTGGAAGGTGAATCTTAGGGACTTAGTGAATTCTGGCCAATGCTGGTTTATTTTTTTGTGTTTATGCTATCTGTTTTCTGTTAACTTTTCCTCTTTTGGTCCCAGTGCTCTAATGATGTGGTGGTTTTTAGGGGACGACACTAATAATTCGGCTCTTATTATTAAATTTGGGTCTTATGTTTGTTTTTGGAGTATCACTTGCAGGACTTTAATCAATTTTTGGGGTTTAAGCTGCTATGGCTGCAAGGTACTCTCTTTTTGCTTTGTTTATGCAATTTTGGGTTTCTCTCTTGTTTTTTGCAGGAAGACTGAGCTGAATGGTCGTATTAGTCTCTTCCTTTTTTGGGTGCTATTGCCTAACAGCCTTTGCTTTAATTTAGGAATTTTTTGTAATCTTAGTAAGAGGATTCTCCGGCTCTCAGGTTTTCCTTTTTCTTTTTCTATTTTAGCTCTTTCGAGCAGTAGTGAGCTGGAGGAGCCTTCTAAGGACTCTGTAACCATTTTTTGTGTATCAACGCGTAGGCCCCTTGTGTGGGTTTAACCAAAAAAAAAAAAAAATTCTTCTCACCTTTAAGTTATCTTGGGTTTTTAATTAAATTTTATCACCAACAAATAAGTTAACGAAAACATTCATCTCGATATGCATTACTGATGGATTATCATAGGTTAAATTTATCCTTTAGTAAGGAAGATCCAAAAACTACTCCTTTTCAAATTTGATTAATGCTTTACAATCTTTGGGTTCTAATGCTTCATAATAATATATCTTCACTCAATCTTGGTAGGGGCACAAATTTCTTAACTCTATTTTTAAAGAATACATCTTTACATATTTTCAATTAATGCATGATCAGAGAGAAAGAACATTCAATGATAATCAACTTATTAGCTTTTTCCAAACTTTTTATAATAAGTGTACTTTTGACAATTCCGTGAAATATTGATAAATTCATTTTCTTATAGCAATACTCCATCCTAATAATATGCAATACCCTAAAGACCATTATTTCTCCAGATGTTGACTACAACAAACGTGACATCGAGCCTGTAATTTTAAATAATAAATGGAATTTTAATTTTGACAAGTTTATATTATATTTTTATAACGATCGGATGAATGACTATTACCTAAAGGTAAGCCTATAAATTTATTGAATGGTAAGGATTTTCAAATCTTTAGTATGAGTTCTAATTTAATCTCTAGTGCTGCCTGACTAAAATGCAACTCCAAGCACGTCTAAGTATGATGCTTAGCAAATAAAGAATATATGTATTTGTTTATATACTCACCATGTTCACTATGCTATCTATGTTTTGTGATTATATTTTTTATTATGGTATGTTGTTGTATCCTATGAGGACCTTTTAAATTTTTTTTTTCTTTTATTAATTCCAACTTTTGTTAGATCTAAATTTACTAAAGAATCAGAATTTTTTTATTTTAAAATTTTACTAAGCAATTAATAATTCAAAATGAATAATTGGTTCTATTTATTTAGTGTTCATGTCAAATCACTTTGTATAGTCAAATGCTCATATTTGAAAAGTTCTATATTTTTTTTAATATTCTTTTCAGTAATAAAAGTTATCCAAAAAATTGACTCTAAATATTTTAAATTTTTGAACAGCAGGCTAATTATTAATATTTCACATATTTTTTATTTATATTTTGTAGGATAATTACAAAAAAATTAAAGTTTAACTTTTTTATTAAAAAATTCATTATTATACAGATGTTTAGAATTGTCTTGTATAAGAAGGAATCATCTAGCATTCTATGTAAAATTTAACGTAAAATATTTATAGGAATCTTTATAATTATGAGCTTATTAGTGAGTCTATTTCAAGCTAGCTAATGAGTCGACTTAGCCCACTTACAACCCTACATGTGTCATATTGAGTAAAAAGAATCATTTGAAAATATTCTTTATAATTTTCATAATATTTTTTATAGAATAAATTTATTATGCATACAGAATCATCACTTAAATGTTCATAACACAAATCCTTAGAAAGCTCAATTCAATTAAAGGATTCCAACTTATTTTTGTAATAAAATACTAAATTTATTTAATAATAAACACTCAATGAAGTTATAACAATCCCGGCTCTTCATTTCAAAAAACTTTCTTGGCCTCATATTGGAATGTCTACTTATTTGTATTGTATATCCATATTGAATATTTAGTTTTTGAACCCTTACAAATGCTTCTCTTTCCTAATCAAATGTGGAGATTGGACTTAAGCATTATAGCATTTTTACTATTTATTTCTTGGAGCTCTAAATCTCTTATATTAATCCACTCCTTCAAATTCCTTCTCACTTTTAAGTTATCTTTTGTTTTTCTAATTTTATCTCCATCAAATAAGTTATCAAAAAAATTCTTCTCAATATGTATTAATGATGGATATATCTTAGTTTTAATTAATCCTTTCGTAAGGAAAATCCAAAAAACTACTCTTTTTCAACTATGATTAATGCCTTACAATCTTTGCTTTCACGCATGCTAATATGCTTTATGATAATTGATCATCACTCAATCTTGGTAGGGGCACAAATTTCTTAACTATATTTTTAAAGAATACATCTTTACTTATTTTTAATGCATGATCAGAGAGAAAGAAATCCTATGACAATCAAATTATTAACTTTTTACAAACAATTTCTAATAAGTGTACTTTCGGTACTCAATCCAAATAATAAGTAGTACCCTAAAAGACAAACATTTCTCCATATGTTGATTGCAGCAATCTTGACATCGTGCATGTGATTTTATACCATAAATGGCATCTGGTTTTGACGAGTTTATATTAGATCTTTAAAAAGACCGAATGAATGAGCTATTACTTGAAGATAAGCTTAAAAATTTTTTGAATGGTAATGATTGGCTAGACCTTCAGTGTGAGTTCGTGTTTCATCTCAAATCCTAGCATACTCAAATGCAATTCCAAGCACCTCTACGTATGCTACTTAGGAAATGATAAATATATGTATTAGTTTATATGCTTACCATATTCACTATGGTATGTATGTTTTGTGTTTATGCTTTTTATTTTGTATGCTATTGTATCCTACGAGGACCTTTAATTTTTTTTTTCTTTTGTGATGCCAACTGTAAGAAGATTTAAAATTAATAAAGAATCAGAAATATTTTATTTGAAAATTTCGTATTTTGTCTATCTTTGAAAAGTCTTCGCTCTCGAACATTAGTGCCACCTTTGCGATTTAGGGTTTCCGCCTCCGTCCGCTTATTTTTCGTGGTCGATCCTGATTATTTTGGGTGGATCTCTCTAGTTTTCGTGTTTTGTGGTTTCCTTCTGTCCTCTTTGCCCTGCTGGGCTGGTGGGATGGCGGGGGTTCTGCCTTCTAATCCTTGCGGTAAGGCTTCGGGCCCATCTCAGAGCTTGAATAGAGGATTTTTTAATCTGGATGGTGAGGGTACTGCTGCAACTCCGTCTCATTCATTCAAAGATGTTCTCTCTTCAGATCCCATGGCAGGTGATAAAATTCCTATTTTAACTCAATCGGTTTTTAACGGTGTTCCGGCTGTTCTTCTTTCGGATGAAGATGTTCTTAAACTAGCTTCTCCTTTTCAGTTTACGCTGGTTGGTAAGTTCGGTTTGCGTAGACCCAATCTTGATTCGATTCGAAATTTTTTCAAAAATCTAAAATTATCTGGTTTTTGTTCGGTCGGCTTGATGGATTCTCGTCATGTGGCTATTCAACTCTCAAATGACTTAGATTATAGTAGAGTTTTTGCTAGAAGAGCTTATTTCATAAATAAATGTCAAATGAGAGTTCTCAAATGGACTCCTTTTTTTGATATTAAAGAGGAATCGCCTATTGTGCCGATCTGGATTTCTTTTCCTAATTTAAGACTACATTTCTTTAATCCCAAAGTTTTACATGCTCTTGGATTAATATTTGATCGGCCGCTTCAAACTGATCATGCTACGGCATCAAGAACTCGCCCCTCGGTGGCTAGAATGCTTGTTGAAGTAGATATATCTAAGAAACATCCTAAGGAGATTTGGGTTGGCTCAAAGGCTTACGGTTATATACAACAAGTTGATTTTGAAAAAATTCCTGAATTCTGTCAACATTGTAAGATCCATGGTTATTCTGTTAATGATTGTTTTAAGTTACATCCGAATCTCAAAAAAAATATTAAGGTTCCGAATAAAGAAGGTAAAGTTAACGGTGTTAATCAGGAGGAAATATTTTCTGATGATGGAAATATTCCTAAGGAACCTGCTTTTAATACTAATGTGGTACCTGATACTATTGATCCTGTTAATATTGTTATTCCGCAAAATAAATTTTCTGTTTTAGATAATTTAAATGAGGAGAATGATGTGGTTTCTAATGTTAGTGTCAAGGAACCTGATATCTATGTTTCCATAGAATCTATGTTGCATTTATCCAAAAATATTATTGATAATGTGCCTAAACAGGTGGTTGCTTTATCCAGTGACAACGAAAATTGTGAAAAAGATGCATGTGAGGAAGGGGAATTCATCCCTAACCCAAATGAAGGATTAAATGCGGAAAAAGAGGATGATATGAACATGGCAGATAAAGAGGAGGGGAAGAATATGGATGAAAAAGAGGATTCTTTATCTTCTAGCGGTGTTGGTAAGTCTTCTTGTAATGAAGAAGAAGGGGAATTTACTAAGGTGGAAAAAAAAAAAGAAGGGTAAGTTTCTGTTACCTGTTACGCCTCGTTCCACCAGAGCCAAAACTTTTTCAAAACCTTTTAATGATTAACGCTCTCATCTGGAATATAAGGGGTATTGGAGGTAAAGACTCTATTATTAGAGTTAAGAATTTGTGTAGGATTCATAATATTCAAATTCTTGTTTTACTTGAACCTTTAATTTCTAGAAACAAAATTACTATTACTGTTCAAAAATTAGGTTTTTCTTCTTTTTTTGCTAACTGTTCTAACAAAATTTGGATATTTTGGAAAAATGTAGTGGATTTGGAAATTCTTGAGGACTTTCATCAGGTAGTTAATGTGCATATTTCGGTTTATAATATTTGTTGCAAAGCCTCTTTTATTTATGCTGCTAGCACTAGAATGGGTAGGTTGGATTTATGGGATCAATTAAATTCTTTTGTTGTTAATGCTAATATCCCCTGGTTGGTTGGGGGAGATTTTAATATTATTAGCAACTCTAATGAAAGAAGAGGTGGCCGGTTTCCCAATATTAACGCTATGGACGATTTTAATTCTATGATTAATACTTGCCAGTTAAATGACATTGGTTTTTTTGGTAATTCTTTTACTTGGTATAGAGCTAATCTGTGGCAAAGACTTGATAGATTAATGTTTAATAATGAGTGGCTTGTTAAAATTCCTTTAACTCATGTGGAACGTCTTAGTAGATCTACCTCTGACCATGCTCCTCTTCTTTTATGTATTAACGCTAATCGTAACAGTGTTCCTTCTTCTTTCTTATTTCAAAACATGTGGTTATCTCATAAAGATTTTTGTAATGTCATTAGTTATAACTGGTCTGCTCCTATTGCTCCTGATAACAACATTTATGGTATGCAGAGGTTGAAAGCTAAATTAAACAGGTTGAAGCAAGTTCTTAGGTGGTAGAACAAGAATATTTTCAAGAATCTATTTGATAACATTAAGGAAGCTGAGAAAGAGGTGATTGAGTTAGAGAAAAGGTATATGGAGAATCTGATTAATGATATTAATAATGCCCTGAACGTTGCTAAAAGCAATCTTATTATTTTGCAAGATCAAGAGGAAACTTATTGGAAGCAGAAAACTGCTTCCAAATTGATTGTGGAAGGGGATAGAAATACTAAGTTCTTTCACACTTTGGCTAACAAAAATAGAGTTAAAAACCATATTTTTAAAATTAGGGGAGAAGATGGTGTGCTTATTGATAAAGAGGAAGAGATTTTTATTTCGGGAGTCGATCATTTTAAGAACATTTTTAATAGGGAGATTGATATTAACCCTATTGCTAATCCTTTCATTGTTCCTAAGTGTATTAATGATGAGGACAATCAATTGCTGATTAAGGCTCCTTCTGAGGAGGAAGTTTGGAATACTATTAAAGATATGAATAGTGAGTCCACTGCTGGTCCTGATGGTTTTACTAATAAATTTTTTGTGAATTCTTGGAATATTATTAAGCAAGATATTTTAGACGCTGTTAATGATTTCTTTAAAGGGACCCCTTATTCTAAATTTTTTTCGGCTACGAATATTGTTTTAATCCCTAAAAAGGAGGGGGCTAACATGTGGAATGACTTTCAGGCCGATAAGTTTGTGTTCTTTTTTTAACAAACTGATTTCTAAGATTCTTGCCACTAGACTTATTGAGATTTTACCGAGAATTATTTCTGTTAATCAAACGGGGTTTGTTAAAGGTAGAAGTATTTTTGATAATATTCTTCTAATGCAAGAGATGACTCATGACATCAACTCCAAAGGTAAAGGTGGTAACATCATTTATAAACTTGATATTACTAAAGCTTATGATAACTTGAATTAGAATTTTCTGTATAAAATGTTATCTTTATTTGGGTTTTGTAATGGTTTTATCCAATTGATTAAGAATAGTATTGAGAATTGCTTTTTCTCTGTTATTATTAATGGTGGCAAACATGGCTTTTTCAATTCTTCTCAAGGGTTAAGACAAGGTGATCCCCTATCTCCGGCCTTGTTCATTATTGCTATGGATTATATTTCTAAAGGCATGGAGGAATTATACAAACGTCATAAGTCTCTCTACTTCCATACTAAGGGAGGTTTGCCAGTTCCCATCTCTGTTTTGCTGACGATTTCATTATCTTTTCTAATGCTTCCATTAACAATGTGAAAACTATGTATCATTTTTTAATGGAGTTCCAGAATATGAGTGGTTTGGAGATTAATAAAAATAAAAGCAATTTCTTGATTTCGAAAGGTGTGAGTCAAGATAAGATTAATTCTATTAAAAGTATTTGTGGTTTCAGTTGTCTTTCGTTACCGATCAAGTATTTAGGCACGCCTATTTTTAAAGGTAGAAAAAGGAATCATATTTTTGAGGAAATTATATCGATTTTTCAAAAAAAAATTTACAACTGGCATTCTAAGTTTCTATCGTTTGGTGGTAGATTGGTCTTGATTAAAAGTGTGTTAAATTCTATTCCTATTTACATTTTTCATACTCTTAATCCGACTGCGTCTATTTGCTTGAGAATGGAAAGACTTATTAACAAATTTTTTTGGGGTGCTAAGATGGACAGTAGTTGCATATGTTGGTCCTCTTGGAAAAAAGTTTGTGGAACTTTAAACGAAGGTGCTTTAGGTTGCAAAAGTTTCCTGGATATGGTTAAAGCTTTTTCTTACAAGTTATGATTTTCTTTTCGAGCTAATAACAGTCTTTGGGCTAAATTCATGCATGCTAAATATTGTAAAGATAAACCCGAAATTTGTTGCACTTACAAAAATTCCGATTCTCCTGTTTGGAAAAGGATTTGTAAGGCTAAATGGGAAGCTGATAGGCTGATCCAATGGGGTCTTGGGAGAGGTGACATTTACTTTTGGCAAGATAACTGGTTAGGGTCTGGCTCTATTGATAATTTGCTTAATATTTCTACATTGAGCAATACTAAGGTTTATGAATTCTTTGAAAATGGAAAGTGGAATGAAACAAACTTGGTGAGTTTATTCCTTCGAGCATTATTTCTACTATTTTGACTGTCCCTTTGCAATTACAGAGTAAGGATATTATCTTATTCAAGCCCACTTCTAATGGTAAATTTAGTTTTAAAACTGCTTGGGATACTTTTCGGATTAAAGATGACGAGTCTGTTATTTTTTCGAATATCTGGCATAATGTTATTCCGATTTCTTATTCTATTTTAACGTGGAGAATCATAAAAAATTTCTTGCCGGTGGATATGTTACTTATTAAAAAGGGTTTTTGTATTCCCTCAAAATGCCAGTGCTGTCACAACATTGAAACATTGGATCATGTTTTCTTGAATGGTATGATTGCTAAAGAAGTTTGGTATTTTTTCTTTGGTATTGCTCATAAAGACATTAACACGGTGCAGGAAGGTATTGTAAACATGCTTAAGTATTGGATGGTAAATGCTAAAGACCATATATACAATTTATTGCCGATTCTCATTTTTTGGTATTTATGGAAGGCTAAAAACGAATCCAAACATGAAGGGGTTCGTATGGATGTTCAGAGAATCATTATTAATATTAAGTATAAAGTTTCTCAGTTGTTTATTTCGAAACTCATCTCTGGTAAGAATTTCAAAAACTGTAAACCTTTGGCTTCTTTCTTTGGTATTCCTATGGATACTGCTGATTTTCTTTCTATGGAGAAAATTGTTAGATGGGTTAAACCGGTTCTTCCTTTTGTGAAAATGAATTCTGATGGTTCGGTTGGCTCCAACATGGCTGGGATGGGTGGTATCATCCGTAATTTTAAGGGAGATGTTCTTATTGCTTTTGCTGGTCCTTTACAACATTGTAAAGTTAATTTTGCTAAAATGATGGGGCTTTCTTACGGGCTGGAATTATGCTATAGGTTGGGTTTTAATAATGTTGCTATTGAAGTTGATGCTTTAAGCTTGATTCACTTGATTAGAAAGAACACTTTGTCTGACCCGGAATTCTTTTATAATATTAGAAAGATTAAATGTTTGGTGGATGGTTTGAATTTTTCTTTGAACCATATTTTTCGGGAAGGTAATGCTTGCGCTGATTTTTTAGCCAAGAAGGGTAGCCAAATTAATGGTGTGGAGGAATTTTCAAATACTACTCTTCCTCAGCAATTACGTGGTTTAGTAAGACTTGATAAGTTGGGTATTCCGTATATTCGTTCTATATGATTTCTCCTCATTGTTATTATTATGTCTTCTGGACTACTCAGGACTGACTGTTTATCCTTATACATTGCTCTGTTTTATCTGTTGTCGCTGGACGTTTGGCTTAACACGAGGTGGAGATGTTCTTTGTTTTGGCGACGAACATGGACTTGGGAGCTTTCTTTTGCGGTGGCCGTGTGCTGGTTTGGTTCTTATGTTTATTTTCCTTCTTTTCTCCTAGTAAATGTTTTTTTTTTGCAGGTTACTTCCACCTTAAGGGAGTTTCTGGCAAGAAAGACGAGCTGATTGATTTTCTTTTTTATCTTTCTTTTTGTTTTGGGCACATTTTTTTAGTGCCGCCTTAGAATGTTACTAGATTATTTTGTATTTTGCGTAGTTGGAGATTTTCGGCCCTTAGGTTTTTATTTCACTTTTTGATTGATTGTAGCTCTTCGAGCATTTTTGGGGCTGAAAAACTCTTTAAGGACTTGTATTTTTAATTATATCAACGCGTAGGCCCCTTTGTGGGTTTTAATTTAAAAAAAAAATTATTTGAAAATTTTACTGAGCAATTAATAGTTCAAAACGAAGAATTGGTTTTGTTTATGTATTGTTCATGTCAAACCATTTTGTATTGTCAAATGTTCAGGTTTTAAAGATTATGCTAATGTTCATATTTCAAAGTTTCTGCTCTTTTTTAATATTATGTTAAGTAATAATAAAACTTATCCAAAAAATGATTCAAAATATTTTTTATTTTTGAACGGCTGGCTAATTATTAATATTTTGCATAGTTTTTATTTATATTTTGCTAGATAGTTACCAAAATAATTTAAAATTTTACTTTTAATATTACAAAATTTCATGGTCATACAAATGTTTTGAATTGTCTTGTATAAAAAGGAATCATATTTTCTTTGAAAAATTTAACTTAAAATATATATGAGAATCTTTATAATTATGAGCTCATTTGTGAGTATAGTTCAAGCTAGCTCATGAGTCGATTTAGCCCACTTACACCCCTATATGTGTCATAATGAGTTAAAAAAATTATTTGAAAAATTCTTCCACATCAAAGGAACTACTAAAAACAAGAAAATTTTATTTTTTATTATATTCTCCATCTAGGGGTGTAAGTTAGTCAAGCGAACTTGTGAGTGGGCTAGAGCTCGACTTCATAAATGGCTCATAAGCTGAGCTCGAGGTGCAATGAGCCAAGCTTGAGCATGTCCTGACTGACTATTTAGCTCGCGAGTCGACTCGTTTAAAAATTTTGAATATAAAAGGCATTTCAGATATATTAATATTCAAGTTTATAGTACAAAGTTGTTAAAAATATTTATAAATTACATCTCACATTCTTATATTAAGTGATTCCTTATTATTTTTCTTCTATATTTTCATTCTTTTTATATTTTATTATAATAATTGTTTGATTTATAAGCATTTTCTTACTTTCAAAATAAAAGAGCCGCCTCATAAGTCGATTGGAACCCATATAAAGCTCAAACTCGATGAACTAATCAAACTCAAACCTGAAGTGACTCAGGCTCAACTGGACTCATTTGCACCATTAATTAATTATAAATTTGATAAATTACTCTAATTAAATGTTAATGTAATAACTTATTTTAATTATTTATTAAAATAGCAATTTTAATTAGTTACTAAATTTAATATTTTAAAATAAAATAAAAAGTTATTAAATTAATAATTTATTTTTCAAAAATTTTAAAACTTATTTTAACTTATTATCAACTTAATAACTTTTTTTCATCAATAGCAAAGTGGTGGAGTACTTGGCTGGTCTCCACTTTGAATCCCACGGCCATCACATGCCATGCACGCGGGCCAGCGAGTGGGTCATCAGGCTAGGCGACGCGGGTGTGAGGCTCAAGGAGGTGGGTCGAGTACGCAGGAGAGCGACTGCAGGCTGGGTTCGGCCATGCGGGCTGGACAGCATGCATGCGGGCCAACTAGAGCGGGTCAGGCTTTGCAGGAGAGCCAACACTAAGCAGAGGTGCCTGAGGCCTGGCCAAACGGGGGCCACTTGCGAGCGGGTCAACAGAAGGAAATGCTTTTTAAAATTCCTTTTTAGCTACTCTGACCGAGTTTTTTCCCCAGATAACCGCCGAAAAATATTTTTGGCGGCCTACTTTCGCCAGAAATTTTTTCCGACGATTTTTTTTTTTTTTTTGACGGAGTTTTTATTCTGAATCTCTATTTACGGTGGAAAACGTCTTAACCGGAATACCGTAGAAAAATTCTGAATTTTCCATCGGGAATTTCGCCGGTAATACGCTACTTTGCTGTAGTGTTATCGAATAAATTCTTCTCAATATGCATTACTGATGGATTATCATAGGTTAAATTTATCATATCCTAAGGAAGATCCAAAAACTACTCTTTTTCAATTACAATCTTTGGTCTTATGTTAATGCTTTATAATAATTGATCTTTACTAAATCCTGATAGGGGCACAAATTTTTTAACTCTATTTCAAAGGAATGCATCTTTACTTATTTTTTATGCATGATAAGAGAAAGAACATTATATGACAATCAAATTATTAGTTTTTTTCAAATAATTTCTATTTCGTATACTTTCAATAATCCCATGAAATATCTATACATTAATTTTCTTATAGTAGTACTCCATCCTAATAAAATGTAGTATCCTAAAAGACCATCATTTCTCCAAATGTTGACTGCAGCAACTTTGACATGAAGCATATGATTTTATACATAAATATCATTCTGATTTTGATGAGTTTATATAAGATTTCTATAATGGCTGGATGAAGGAGCTATTACTTTGAAGGTAAGTCTTGAAATTTTTTGAATGGTAAGGACTAGCAAGACTTTCAGTATGAGTTCAAATTTTATCTCAAGTGATGCCCGACTCAAACACAACTCCAAGAACGTTTACGTATGAATTTTAGCAAATGAAAAAAATATGTATTATTTTATATGCTCATCATGTTCACTATGGTATCTATGTTTTTTGTTTATACTTTTTATTATGGTATGTTTTTGTATCATATGAGGACCATTAAATATTTTATTTTTATTTTTGTGATTCCAACTTTCAGTAAATTTAAATTTAAAAAAGAATTAAAAGATTTTAATTTCAAAATTTACGAAGCAATTAAAACTCAAAATGAAGAATGGGTTCTGTTTATGCACTGTTAATGTCAAATCGTTTTGTATATTTAATTGTTCAGATTTGAAAGATTTGGCAAAAGTTCATATTTGAAAGTTTCTGCTTTTTTAGTATTTATTTTAGTAATAATAAAAGTTATTCAAAAGAATGATTCTAATTTTTTTTTTTTAACGGCTGGCTAATTATTAATATTTTTCATAGTTTTTATTTATGTTTTGTAAGATAGTTACCACAACAATTTAAAATTTAAATTTTATATAATGTCATGATCATACAGTTATTTAGAATTGTCTTGTATGAGAAGGAATCATCTTGCATTCTATGTAAATTTTAACTTAATATATATTGGAATCTTTATCATTATGAGCTCATTAGTGAGTCCAATTCAAGCTAACTCGTGAGTAGGCTCGAGGTCGATTCAATAAATGGCTCATGAGCTTAGCTCGATGTGCTAATGAGCCAAGCTTGCACAAGTCCTGACTGACTATTTAGCTCGCGAGGCGACTCATTTAAAAAATATGAATATAAAAACACTTAAGATATATTAGTATTCAAGATTATAATACAATTTTGTTAAAAATATTAATAAATTACATCTCACATTCTTATATTAAGTGATTCTTCATTATTTTTCTTCTAATTTTTCATTCTTTTTATATTTTATTATAAGAATTGTTTGAATAATAAGCATTTTCGAACTTTCAAAATAAAAGAGCCGGCTCATAAGCCGATTGAAACCCGTAGAATAAAGCTCGAACTCGATTAACTAATCAAGCTCAAACCTGAAGTGACTCGAGCTCAACTGGACTCATTTACACCGTTATCTCCATCCATTGGCTACTATATAAGGAGGTCCAGAGAGTACTATAGAGTTACTAAATCATTCACAATCTTTCAATTTGAAACACTCATTGCAGTAGCTTTGATCTCATGGATTTCCTGCTTTTCGCCGTCTTCATCCTCATGGTAAACTTCTCATTCATCAAAGGATAAAACATGAAAAGCTATAATTAGTTAGTTAAAAAGCTATAATTTTTATTTTAAAACTGTAAAAAATGTTGTAGTTTTCTATGTTTTAAAACTAGCTTGTGAGTATTGATCAGAAGTGTTTTCTTTTTTTTGTTTAATTGTAGCAGCTCACAAGTTCGCATGCAGCGACGAGGGAAGGAACTTCAGCCCAAACATATTGGAAAGCTTTACTTCCGCAAACTCCCATCCCTGCCAGCATCCAGGAGTTACTGCGCCCTCGTCCGTTTTCTCTCCCTCTCCATCTCTATAATTATTTTTTTTAATAAAAATTATGTCAGAAAAGATTTGAAATCCATAAATTTGTTTTACTAAACTCAAATGCAAATTAAATAACTTTTTAATTTATCAAAATATAATTTCTATCAGGATATGTGACATAATTTTTTCAACGTACCTAATTTTCAGAGAAAGAAATGAATTCATTCAAGCTTGAAAGAGGCCAAAATAATGTGAAATCTTTCGGCTGCTACAATTGCATAAACAAAGAGACGCAAACCCACAACGACCTCATTGCTCAGCTCTTCTTCCTAAAGGATAGCCTTAAAGTGGGCACAAAGATGACTCTCGAACTCAGCAAGTCAATCTCAATGCAACCCTTCCTTTCAGTCGAGATGGCCAAGGCCACGCCTTTCTCCTCCACCAAACTCACTGAAATCCTCGGCCTCTTCAACATCACATGGGGTTCACTGGAAGCCAAAGCCATCCAGCAAACATTGGAAGAGTGTGAAGAGAAGCCTATTGAGGGAGAGATAAAGCATTGTGTCACATCATTGGAAGCCATGGCAGATTTTGTCAAGGCTGAGATAGGCAATACAGATGTGAATGTCATTGAGACGACTGTGAAAGGTGGTGTTCACCAATTAGTGGTACCGAAGCAGGTATATTTGATCCGATCGAAAGAAGATATGCACGTGGTGAGTTTTAATTAAGAAGATTCATTTTTAAACATAAAGATATGAATAGTTGTATATTGAAATATAAAATATATGTATGTGTAGGAAGCAAAACCATTGGTGTCTTGTCATCCTATGTCATACCCGGAAGCAGTATATTATTGCCACACAATAACAAATGTTGAGGCATATAAGGTGCATCTGTTAGGATCAAATGGAGTGGTGGTGGATGCTGCAGCAATATGCCATCTTGACACATCAGCATGGGCACCACATTATCTAGGGTTCAAAATTTTGAAGGTGAAGCCAGGGACTGAACCCATTTGCCATTTTCTGCCTCGAGGCCACCTTATCTTTGCTGGAAAATAAAGAAGGATACCTTTACGCTTCAAAGTCATCTTCTATACCAAGAGCATTTATATTCACACTTTGTGCTTTTATTTTCTACCCTGTCTTCTATGAATGTTACTATGTAAGCTATTATGTGGGAGGTGTGAGTGGTAAACAGTGTGTTGAATAATTTGGTTTGTATGCATGCTTCTATGAGAAATATTGTCACTTTATATTGTATGATTTGTTGTGTCTGTTTATTTTCAATTATGAAAAAAAATATGAGTTTAGTAATTTATATTGGGGCCTTATTGTTTAAAATGGTTGTTGCTTCTTCCTATTTGACTAGTTCTCCATGATTCCTAATTTTCAATGATTGCATGGTACACTTTAGTTGTAGCACTTTCCTATGCTGGATTCAGCATCCTTGCTTTGGTTATTGATTTCTTTTTCTTTTGGATGTTTTGGTATTTATCATTTAGCTCTTATTGGTCCTTACTTTTTGCTTTTTTTTTCCTTTTAGTTAGCTAATTCATTTGGCTTAGGTTTTTCTAATTTTTAGTAGTGGATTTCGAATTTTTGGTGGTTTCTGCATTGCTTCAGTGTTTGATTGTGATTTGGGTTGCTTAAGTATTGATTTTGCAGTAGTCCATTTATTTTTTTCTTATTTCTATCATGTGCTATTTTTCTTTTCTTGTCGTTAATTCTTTTTGCAATTGCTGATGATGTCCAATGGATCTGATGTATTTGCTTGCCAGATTTGACTTTGGGATTTGTATGGTGGATCCTATCTTTTATGTCTTTTAAGTCTTTTTGCAGTTGATGCTTATCACGGGGTTTCTTTATCATGGATCTATTATTGGTGGCTTTAATTATATTCATTTACTTGTTTAGGTGTTATTATCTAATAAGATTATATTTATTGTCCACATTATGAACTTGATGCAAAAAATTCCATAGATCTAATATCCTCACATTAAAAGAATAATTTAATCTCAAATTAAAGAATTTTTTTAATGATTTTAACGAGAGGATTGCAAATTAGAAATTTTAAACAAAAGAATGTTTCAAAGTTATTGTAAGATTAAAACTTTCTTAACAAATGGCTTTTAATATTTACAAGTAGGGCAGGAAACTATTATTTCATAAAGAGCATCTTATAAATAAACCCAAGACCTTGATTTATTAATAAGACCATCAATAGAATCAACTTACATAGCAAAAGATGCACATTTTTTTTTTTTTTAGGGAAACCCATCAACGGGCCTACGTGTTAATATAAGAGAAAATTACAGAGTCCTTAAAGGGATTTCAAGCTCACTACCGCTCAAAGAGCTACAGTCAAAATAAAAAAGAAAACCTAAGAGTCCGAAATCCCTACTAAGAAAAATTACAAAGAAACCTAATAACATTCTAAGTTCCCAAAAAAACACAATAAAGGAACCAAAAAGGCAGCCTAATCTCACAATCAGCACACGTACCCTGCACAAAACGAGCGCGCAGCTCCAAAAACCTGCAAAACAGGCAAACAAAAGAACTCGAAAAGAGATTAAGCTAACAATCATGAAGGAAAGGAAAAACAGGAAATCAAAATAATTAAAGGAGATACTCCCAGTATACCCAGTCAACCAGCCGCTGCCATCTCAACCAAGAGAAAACCCAATCAGCACAAAACAAACTCCCTTCCAAAGACAGCCAGCAACAACCTCCCAATCCCCCAGATTCAAAATATCAACCCCCCTCAGAAAAACCCCCACCACCATCAGCCAAAATAGGGAGTTAAACCCCAACTCCAGCAAACAAAGAAACTAGCTCCAACAACCAGACATAAGCGAAAGACAGGAGAGCCAATGACCCACACCCAGCAAAGACAAACCTCCAGAACCCAACCACCAACAGACCCAGGAAAAACCACAACCGCCAGAAGAAACAGAAAACAGCCACACAACACCAACACCAAAAAACCCACAAAAAAAAAAAAAAAAAAAAAAAAAACCTGAACCCGAACCAGAACAACCACCCACCCAAAACATAAGGAACCTTACACTTATCCAAGAAAATCAAGCCTTGAATATGCACAGCTAAATTATCAAAATTGAGCTCAACAAAAGCATTAAAACTGCTACCAAAAAGCGATAATGCCCGGGCAACAGAGTTAACCTCCACGTTGATAACATTAAAAGAGCAGTTCAAGACCTCCAGCAGACCCATAATTTGTCTACGCAAATAAAAAAGAGAATGCCCACAGCTGCTACCGTCTTTAGCCAAGAACATGTTAGGGTCAACAGTAATATTGCTTTCTACCACCACATTATAAATATCCAAATTAATACAAGCAGAAAGCCCATGGTGAACAGCCAACAAAAAACCACTCAGCTTATCAACAGCCTTTGAATCCCCAGCAAAACCAGCAATATAATTCCCAATCGAATCCCTAATTAAGCCACCAATACACCACTTGTCATAGTACAAACCCATATGAATATTAATCTTAAAACAGTGGGGATTAGGGACAGCCCAATTAGAAAACCTGGTACCCGTAGAATACAAAGAACCCAAATTATAAATACCAAACTCTTCAGCAGTAGAGAAAACTTTAGTAAAACTCTTATAAGTAATAAGGTTGGCCGAAAAAAGAGCAAAGACTTTCTCCTTAATACGATTAATAATTGCAAGATGATTCATACGGATGTTATCAAAACGGAAATCGTTTCTAGCAAGCCAAATGAACCAAACAATAAGCATGGGAATAACATTACGGATATGACCCTTCTTATTCACCATCCAAAACCTCATAAATAAAATGCATAGAACGGTTCTGGCCCCCACTATTAATCTGAAAAATGTCTTCAAAGTAATACCACACTTTACTAGCAATAGGAGAAGAAATGAAAACGTGATGCATAGTTTCTGAGTTAGAGCAGCATTGACATTTAGAAGTAATAAACATACCTCGCTTTCTAAGAATGTCATTAGTAGGGACAAACTTCTTGAGCATCCTCCAATTAAAAACAGAAATAGTGTAGGGAATGCTCTTATGCCACATTCTTTTACAAGGTTTAGAAATCACTTTGCTTTTCCTAAACACATGCCAAGCTTCTTTAGTAGAAAAATTACCATCTTTAGTGAAATTACAAAGTAAAGCATCCTTAGCATTGCGGTTAATAGGAATGTCAGCAATCAAAGTACAAAGAAAATCAGGAATAACCTCAGCTAACTTATCCAAATCCCAACCAATATCCAAATAGAAAAAGTTAACTTTAACCAGGCTCAACGAATTAGAATTAATAAGCGCATCAATAGACATGCCATTAATCCAACGGTCCTGCCAGAAAAAAAGGTTACCCTCACCAAGACCCCACACAAGACAATGCTCAATATTCCACTTAGCTTGAATCATACGCTGCCAAACTTTGGAATTACCTTTAGAATATGAGCACATGGAGGGGTGAAGATCCCCACAATACTTAGATCTCATGAAATTCGCCCATAAAGAGTTATTGACCCTGAAATTATACAAAAGTTTCAAAGAAAAAATAGTAGCCATATCCAACAAGGACTTACAACCAAGGTCACCTTCCGGAGTAGTGACACAACACTTAGACCAAGACAACCAATGGATTTTAGAGTTACTAGAAGAACCCCCCCCAGAAAAATCTATTAAAAATCCTCTCAAGCCTCCAACAGATTTGCTTAGTAGGAAACAGAACTTGAAAAGAATAAACGGGGATAGAAGCAAGCACACTTTTAATAAGAACAAGTCTACCACCATAACTCAAGAAATTAGAATCCCAAGAAACCAACTTTTTCTGAACCTTGGAAATAAGGTCATCAAAAAGAAAAGATCTCTTTCTACCTTTAAATAACGGAATCCTTAAGTAAGTTAAAGGCAAAGAAACCTGAGAAAAGCCAGTCAAATTCTTAATCTCCAAAACCCTCCTATTGTGAACCTTTTTAGAAATAACAAAACCACTCTTCCCTTTATTAAAAATGAGACCACTAACAGCTTCAAATTTATTAAATAAATCCAAAACTTTAGAAATACCATTCTTAGCAGCATTCATAAACACAATAAAATCATCAGCAAAACATAAATGAGAAATATTAATACCCCCAAGGGTTCTAAAATAGAGTCTAGGAAACTTACAAAACAAATCCGCAATCCCTCTGGATAAGAACTCCACCGCTAGAATAAAGATAGCGGGAGAGATAGGATCCCCTTGCCTCAAACCATGAGAGGAGTTGAAGAAGCCATGATTGTTACCATTCAGAATGACAGAGAAAAAAGGGCTTTCAATACACAAAGTAATAAGAGCAATGAACTTAGCATCAAAACCAAAAAGGTTAAGCATTCTGTAAATAAAGTTCTAAATAATATTATCATAGGCCTTAGCAATGTCTAGTTTCAGAATCATGTTACCCCCTCTGGAGCTAATATCCAGATCCTGACAGAATTCTTATGCAAGAAGAATATTATCCACAATAGCACGACCTTTAACAAAACCCATTTGGTTAGGGGAAATAAGCTTAGGCAAAAGTAAAGACAGACGATTCACCAGTATTTTTGAAAGAAGTTTATAAAAAACAGTGCACAAGCTAATAGGCCTAAAATTATTCCAAGAATTAACCACATTAGTTTTAGGAATCAAAACGATAGAAGTAGAAGAAAAACATTTAGGAATAGGATTACCATTAAAG
Source organism: Dendrobium nobile (assembly GCA_022539455.1). Lineage (NCBI taxonomy): Eukaryota > Viridiplantae > Streptophyta > Magnoliopsida > Asparagales > Orchidaceae > Dendrobium > Dendrobium nobile. Next base: position 10,730,617 of record CM039721.1, on the reverse strand, counting down.
AAATCAACAACAGCGTTGTAAACATCCTCTTTGATTAAGTCCCAAGTCTTCTGAAAAAACTTAACAGTGAAACCATCAGGCCCAGCCACTGAATCAGCATTCATATCAAAAAGAGTGTTCTTAACCTCTTCTAAGAGAGGGCAAATAGAGAGAGCAGAATTGTCATCCTGAGTAACCAACTTAGGGATAAAAGAATGGTCATCAATATCAATAGGACAAAAAGATTTATTGAGACGATTCTTAAAAAAATTAACAGCAAGATTAGCAATCTCATCTTCATTAACAGCAAAAGAACCATCATCACGAGCAATTTTATGGATACCATTAATAGCACATTTTTTAGGAACTGAAGAATGAAAATACCTAGTGTTATTATCCCCTTCCGACAAGTGTTTCATAGCAGCCTTTTGTTTTCAAAAAATCTCTTCCTGGCATTGCAGTTTACTAAGGGCCATCTTAGCTTCATTGAGAACCGAGCAATTAACAGGCGAGGGATTAGCTTGGCAAGAATCCTCCAAGACATTAATTTTCTCTTCCATCTCCTTAATATTGGTAAAAATATTTTTAAAAATATGCCGGTTCCACCAATTAAGGACCATCTTTAATCTTTTGAGTTTAGCCCAAAGCCTAGTCATACCAGAAATAGCATTGTCCGGATAAATAGGCGCCAACCAATTATTATTCACAACATCAAGAAAGGAATCACGAGTAAGCCACATATTCTGGAATCTAAAACTAGAGTGCAAACCCACCTTATTACAATTAACATTAATCAGTAAAGGGGAATGATCAGAAAGGGTACGGCTCAAATGAGCAACCTTAGTAGTATTAAAAACATTAATCCAAGCAGTATTAAAAAGAACTCTGTCAAGCCTTTGCCAAAGATGACCCCTATTCCAGGTAAATCTATTCCCAGAAAAACCAATATCAATAAGGTTACAATTCATAATCATATCATTAAAGTTTTCCATAGAATGGAAAATGGGATGAGCACCACCAACACGCTCAGCAGGAGAAGTGATGGCATTAAAATCCCCACCCACCAACCAAGGTAAAGAACAAATATTATGGAAATTCTCAATTTGCTCCCACAAAGTTTTCCTACCAATACGAGAAGAAGCAGCATAAACAAAGGAAGCAACACACTGAAAGTTTAAAGATTCAATATTACAATGTAAAACTTGAGCAAAATTACCAATCACATCCATTCTCACAAAATCTTTCCAAAACACCCAAATTTTGTTAGACACATTAGCAAAAGCATTCTTAAAACCCAAGAATTTAGCAGTAACTTGAAGTTTATCCATAGAAATAAGAGGTTCCAAGAGAACAAGGACAGAAATATTATTAATACGACATAAATTCTTAATCCGAAGTTTAGAGGAAGGGCAACCGATCCCCGTCACATTCCAAATAATAGAATTAAACATAAAAAAACAGATTAATGAGCAGTATGTGATCTAGTATTCCTAGGAGAATGCAAAATAACATTCCTAGGCTTACCTCTCTTTCCACGACTTTTAGAAAAACTAAGATCATTATCCAATCGAGCATAGCATTTAGCAGTTATTTTAATCTCAGTATCAGTAAAAGCATCAGAATTAAAATGATCAGAGAGAGGATATTCATTATTCATCTCACCATCCAAGGGGGTCGAAGCCGAGCTTTCAGCTTCCAAAAACAGGACACCATCCTCCTTAGTACAGGTATTGACCTGCTTTTTATCAAACACATTATTATGAAGACAAACAGCATTAGTATTAAGAGATTTATTGGAATTAACTAAAGGAATAGATTTATTAACGAGGGCAGTATCATTAACATCATGAGCACTATTAACAGTTTTATTAAGAATCTCCAAAGAGTTAGAAGAAGCAACAACCCCTTCATTTAAAACAACAACCAACTCATCCGAGCTTTTCACAATTTCAGCATTTACCCACTTACCTTGGTCTAGGATATCAAGGGAACCAGCCTCACCAGTTTTAGGTAAATGAGCAACACTACCATCCTTTGCCGAATTATCAGAAACCACATTATTATTGTCAGGTATATAGGGAATGAGATTAGCATTCTCTTCACCTTTTCCATCTACCAATTCTTCACCTAGAGCCTGAAGATTTATATCAATATCCTGTACAACATTGGAACCACCATTCTCCTTAACTTCATTAGATTTAAGAGCATTTTTTTCCTTTCTTAAATGAGGATGTAACCGAAAGCAATCATTTATACCATGGCCATGCATCCTACAATGTGAGCAAAAAACTGGTAAATTTTCAATCTCAACCTTTTGAAAATACCCTTTCATCTCCAATCCTAACTAGATTTCTTGCGGGTGTTTCTTAGTCACATCCAATTCCACCAGAATTCGTGCGACCGACGATCTTGACAGAGAAGCAGTAGCTTGGTCAGTTTGAAGCGGCCTTCCAAACAAAGAAGCAAGCCCAAACAGAATTTGAGAATTAAAGAAATGTAAATGCAGATTAGGGAAAGCTAACCAAACCGGAGCAATCGGAGATTCTTCCCTAACGTCAAAGTCCGGAGACCATTTCAGGAGCCTCATCTGACAACCCTGAATATAGTATGAACGACGAGAAAAAATACGGCTATAGTCCAGATCGTTAGAAAGTTGGACCGAGACATGTTTCGAATCAATCAAACCAACAGAAAAGGATCCAGAAGGTTTTAAACTGTAAAAAAATTTTCTGATTACATCAAGGTTAGGTCTGCGAAGCATAAACTTACCAACAAGCGTGAAAGAGAAAGGCGCAGCCAACTGCTGAACCACACCCTCCTCAAAAAGCAAAGCCGGACACCCTTTGAAAGTAGAGTGCACAAAATGCACTTTAGCAGAGGAAGACGATGGACCCGAAACCACATCTTTAAACGATCTAGTTTTACCAGCTAGAGGAGGGCCAACGCCCGGGGTAGACGATGTCGGAACCGACATTGCCCCCCACCCCAACAAAAAAGGAAAACCAACCCCAAACAGCAAAAAAAATGGGACAGAAACAGGGCTAAAAGGCAGCGAAAAAACCCAGATCGAAGGATCCAGGAAGAGGAAGGGAAATACCAGAGGAAAAACAAAGAAACAAAGACAAAAACCAGGCTAGAAGAGCCACACACCAGCAGAGAAGAAGATCGCCGCAAAATCGCCTCAGAGACGCAGAAAGGCGGCTAGGGCTTCTTAGAGGTGCGAAATCAATCCCAAAAGAAGCACATTAATAGGCGTAAACTCCTATTGTGATCACCATCTCAAGTCACAAATTTAGTTTCTCATTTTTATATTTGGTATTTATATCTTCTAACACATATAAAATTTAAATGAATCACTTAAAATTGTTTTTTTTAGGTTAAAACCCGTTAGAGGGCATAGGCGTTAATTTCACAAAAATATTTACAAGCCTTAGAGGGACCGCACACTCACTAACCCTCAAAGAGCTATATTAATAACACCAAAATAAAAATCTAGGAGCATGAGACCCCTTCTTCAATATAATATAAAAAGCTAAAATCGATAGGCAAGCAGCCATACCCAAAAATAAAGTGAAGAACTTGATCATCACCTGCACAACATTCACCAAAATATAGCATAAAACATATTGACGATGAGAACGTGAAAAACTGTTAAAGGTTACTACATCAAAATGGGTGTAAGCGCTCATCCCATAAAGCCATAATGAGAATGAGTAGGATACCTGTCACAGTGAACATAAAAACTTTAGGAAAGATAGTAGCATCCAACACCCCAACAAGACTCAGAGACTCTAGGGACCCAATATGATCTAACAAAATGAAGCAGTAAAAAGACAAAAGCCAAAAGCCAAAACTACCTAAAAACTAGCCCAACCCAACTACCACCAAAGAAAGCACAAAAAACCAAACAATTCAACAATAGCAAAAGGAAGAATAGAAACAACCCTGATATAATAAAATAAAATCAAAACAAAGCCAAAATTAGGAGCTCAAGAGCAACATCAGCAGTTCCTAATATAAGGAAATCCTGACTTATCCATAATAACTATTCCTTTAATAGGACAAGGTAAATTCAAACAATAAAAATTCTAAGAAGGCACTAGTTGGCAACCAAATTTAGCCAACAAATTAGCACAAGAATTCGATTCATGATAAATATCAGAAATAGAGTAATTAAAATTTTTAAGAGACAAATTAATTTTTCTATTTAGATTAAAATTATACCAACCAGATTGCCATTCAAGATAAGAATTAAGCGCATGGCATCCACCTCAAGCTAAAGATCAGAAATACCCTAGCTTTCGCACATATCAAGCCTATAAGAAAGAGTCATAAGCTCGATAGTAATAGCATTGAAATAATTTAAAGGACCAGTAAAGGCAGAAATTACATTACCTAGATGGTTACGAATAATCCCACCAACACCAGCAGCACAAAAATTAACAGATATGTTAGTATTCATTTTATAGAAAGAAAGTGAAGGATTAACCCACCTAACAATCCTTTGAATCTTATCGATATGTTGGTTACTAGTGGAAATACAAAAATCAATAGCAATGGCATTACAATTATTAAAGATTCTATTTGTGAGCAAATTAATAGTGTAATTACAATATTTTGTATTTTACATTGGAAACAATATGCCTAAAGTCCACTTTAATGTCTCTATGCTAAAAATCGTTTCTTTCCATCCAAAGCAACAACAAAATAAGAATAGGTTGCAAATTATAAATATGGCCCTTAAAATGATTTAACCAATAATGAAGAATAGTTACAATATCATTATCATAGTTAAAATTACCCTTGTCGCCAAAAAAAAAATCTCCAAACTCTAATGGCAACTGCACCATTCATAAAAACACGCTTCACAGTTTCAATACTAAAAAGACAAAGGCATTTCAAAGCAAGTAGAAATCTTTTTTCACTAGTAAATCTTTAAAAGGTAGCAAGTTATGAATATTCTTGTGCCAAAGAGCCAAGAAAATAATAGTTTAATCAAAAATAATCATAAAGGTATTCCAAACTTTATTCAGAACAAAATTACTAGTAGAAGAAAACTTAAATAAAATCAGATCCATACTATGGAACAATAAAGTAAATATCGAGATAATATCCACTAAATTAGAAGGAGTAACCTCTGATAGTTTATGAACATTCTAGTTACCATTACAATAAAGCTCTTAACCTCAATAGACTCAAGAGTATGTGTATTTAAAAAAATTATCAATTGAATAAGTCCCATTCCAATTATTTTGCCAAAAAAATACATAACCTTGACGCACACCCAACTGAATATGTTGCTCGGCTTCTCACTTAATATAGCAAAGTCCTTTCCAAACAATAGAATTCGAAGACTTATAATTGCAAGAAAGAGGATGAGAAATATTGCAATACCTTTTTCTCATGAAATTTTCCCAAATACTATTATTAGATCTAAAAGAAAACCACAATTTATGAGAGAAAGCATGAATCATATCCACATTATTCTTGCAACCTAAGCATCCTTAATAAAAAACATCATTGATTATTTTTCACAAACACCAATGGATACAAGATCTATTGTTCTTAGAGCCCTATTTTTTTAATTCTCTCCATTCGAAGATAAATGGTCTTAGCGGGTCGAATAGTATTCAAGGTATAAACAAGAAAAGAACTAAGAATACTTTTTAATTAAAACAAGCCTACCACTAAATGAAATTAAATTCAAACCCCAGGAAATAAGCTTCCTTTTAATGGAAGTAAAAATATTCTCAAACAATTGAGACCTCTTCTTACCTATAAAAATTGGGCTTCCCAAGTATTTAATAGGTAAAGATTTAGAAATAAAGTCACATTTTGGCTGAATAGCACTAATCCTACATTGATTCACAATTTTAGCAACAATTAAACAACATTTGTCTTTGTTTATGTTCAAATTACTAATGTTTTGGAAATAAGTAAGAAAATTAAGCAAACAGTTGATATTTTAAAGAGACTCATTCGAGAAAATAATAAAATCATCAGTAAAGCAAAGTTGAGTTATAGGAACACCACGTAAAGTGTGATAAAGAAGCTTGGGGTACCTATTATAAAGATCATCAAAGCCTCTAGACAAAAACTTAACTGCAATAATAAATATAGAAGGTAAAATGTGGTAACCGTGTCTCAAGCCCTAAGAAGACTTGAAAAAATCATGACTCTTCCCATTAAAAAATAAAAATTTTCAATGATATTTTTAATAAACCTAATGAACGAAGAGTTAAAGCAAAATAATGCCAAAATATAAAAAAGGAACTTCCAACCCAGATTATCATATGCTTTAGTGATGTGAAGTTTAAAAATCATATTCCCCTCTTAACTTTAGCGTTCATATCATTAATGATCTCTTGAGTTATAAGAATATTTTCAAAATGCTAAGACCTTTCATAAAACAAATTTTAGTTGGAGAAATAATTCTGAGGATGGTAAACAATCTCCCCACAATGATTTTAACGTTTAATTTGTTAAGAAAAGAGCAAAGGCTTATCGACCTAAAATCAGCTAATGATTTGAGGCCTCTTTTTTAAGAATTAAAATATTGTATTATCATCTTCACTTATAAAGTATTTATCTGTAAATAAATTTTCAAGGTAATATCAACTAAATTAGAAGGAATAACCTATTATAATTTATGAACATTCTAGTTACGATTATCAATATAGCTCGTAACCTTAATAGACTCAAGAGTATGAGTGTTTAAAAAATTATCAATAGAATAAGTCCCAATCCAATTATCTTGCCAAAAAATAATATCACCTAGACCCACACCCCACTAAATATGCTTCCCCCACTTAATATAGCAAGTCTTTTCAAAACCATAGAATTTGAAGGCATATAATTGCAAGAAAGAGGATGAGAACTATTGTAATATTTTTTCCTCATAAAATTTTCCCAAATAGTACTATTAGACCTAAAAGAACTTCTAATTAAGATTACCTTATGCTTTAGTGATTTCAAGTTTAAAAGAGATATTTCCCCCCTTAACTTTGGCATCCATATCATGAATGATCTCTTGAGCAAAAAGAACATTGTCAAAAATACTACAACCTTTCACAAAACCATTTTTAGTTGGAGAAATATTTCTAAAGAGGATGGTAAGAAACCTCCCATAATGATTTTAGAGTTTAATTTGTTATGAAAAGAGCAAAGGCTAATTGTCCTAATATCAACCCAATGATTTGAAGCCTCTTTTTTGGGAATTAAAATAATGCCATAAAAGGGAAAAAATTTTGGATAAGGATTCCCATCAAAAAAATCCTTTTCAATCTCCATCATATCCATCTTAATAATATCTCAAGATTTCTAAAAGAATTTAGCAATAAACCCATTAGGACTCTCAACAGAATCCCCATTAATACCTTTAACAGCATCCCAAATCTCAATTTCAGAGGGGCATTGAGTAAGTAAATGAATATCATCTGCACTTATAATGTTGGGAATAATATAGGGGTTAGAGATAGGAATAGTAATTACATTATTATTAAAAATATTCTTAAAGTACTCAATCCCAAAATTGCAAATCAATTGTTTTGAATCATAAGAGGTACGATAAGAATTAATATATTTATGAATATGATTCATAACCATTTTTTTATTCGCAACCGCATGAAAGAACTTAGTGTTCTTATCACCCTCCAAAATAATTTTTTAAGCCACTTTTTGCCTCTAGAAAGATTACTCTTCCTTATGTAATTAAAAGATATGATCTTTAGTTTTATTAAAAGTAAGTAGTAAATCATTGTTAGAATCATTCAAATTGAGGACATCCAAGTCACATACTTTTTTTTTACCATCCTAATGTTATCAAAAATATTTTTTAAAACACATTTATTCCACCATTATAATTTTTGCTTCTATATACGCAATTTAGACCATAATCTATTTATACCCTTATTATTGTTGTGAGGAAAAATGGGAGCATGCTAATTGTTATCCACCACATTCAAAAAATCTTTATCTAATGTAATCTAAAAGTAGAAGGGATAGTATAACTGTTTGAATTAATGCCTAAAAGAAGAGGGGAATGATTAAATTTAGTTCTACTTAAGTGTTCCACATGGGTAATAAAAAAATTAGAATTCCAATTAGTATTAAAAAGGATTCAATCAAGTCTTAGCCACATGGTGGATCTATTGCATGCTAAGGCACCACCAGAATAACATATATCATGTCAATTACTATCAGTAATCATAGCATTGAAGTCATCCCAAGCATGCGGGTTGGGAGGTTTACCCCCAATTTTCTCAAAGGCATTAGAAATTATAATGAAGCCACCACAAACACACCAAAGACCATTAGAATTTATAGCAATTTCTTATAATTTCTGCCAAAGAGGCAAAAGACCCAGCCTAAAACTTAAAACATGAACAAAAGAAGCATTACACTTAATATTAAAAAGTTCAATTTCATAGTAAACTACTGAAGGGCGATAAAGAATCACATTAACACTAACTGAACCATTCCACAAAGTCCAAATTTTAAAAGAATAATTAGCAAACTTTATGGAAAAACCAAGATGAGAAGTAACAAAATATAATTTATTTGACAAAATAAAAGGCTCAAGTAAAACCAACAAATAGATATTATGAACTCTACATAAATTTCTAAATCTATCTTTAGAGATGGCTCCCCCAACGCCCCTAACATTCCATATAAGAGCTTTAACCATTAATGTCTTTTAAAGAAGTTTGAGCTCTAGTAGATTGAGAAGAAGAAGTCATGGGAGCCTTAATGCTTTTATTTTTCATTTTGCCCACTTCCGTAAATCGATCATCCTTATTTTATTTAGAACCACTATCCTCATGAGATGAAAATGATGATTCACAGCTCACATAATAATTTTTTTTGTCCACAGCACCTTGCGTATTATTAGATTTAGCAATAAACTCCCCTTCTTCAAAATCTTCCTTTCCCAAAGTTGTAGCATTCATCTAACCATCATCATTCTCCCCTTCTTTGCTACTAATAAAATAAAGATAAGGATTTTTTATGATTGAGGTTTTTGACAGTCAATCATTTCTAGCGTCGAATTAACTTAATCAAACAATTCTAAGTCCCTTTATTCTTCATCACAATTATTCACATTCTCATTATATGGAAAATATATAGGTGATAGATGGTTATCAACCAACATATCAACAGATTTATAGGGATGCATCAAAACCAAATATTGGTCTTCCCCCTTTCGTTCATTCTTGGATTTCGCCGCCACTCAAACCATTTGGATCAAGTCATTCCCGTTCGCATAAGACAACTGTTCTCTAGGTGTAGAATCAACATCCACCATGGAAGGAGAAGAGGATTTCTTTAAAGTAGGATGAAAAACAAAACATTTAGTTACAACATACTTGTGAACCTTGCAATGCTAATAGAAATTATGGACTTTTTCAAACACAATTTTTAGCATGTAACCACACTTTTAGACCCTAACAAAATTTCTTTAGCATGATTTTTTGTAATATCTATCTCCACTAAAACCATAGTCAATGAAGGCCGAATCCTAGAGACTGGAGCTTTGTCAGTCTAAAGAGTACTACCAAAATTAGAGCCAAAAGCATGCAGAACCTGACTGTTAAAGAAATTCAAATGAAGACTAGGAAAGGAAATCCAAATTCAAATGATTGGCAACTTCTACCTAACATCAAAAATTTGTGTCCATTTAAGAAGATGAATTTGATAATTGTTAATGTAGTAAGATCATCTCTAAAAAGTCCTACAATAATCCAAATCATTGGATACTTAAATGCAACAAGACCGGGATCCAACAAACCAATGGAATAAACACCAGACTATTTAGATTATCAAAAAAGTTTTGAATAGAGTGCAAGTTAGTTCCATGCATAGAGAACTTTCCTACTAATGTAAGCTAAATTCGAGATGCAAGATTAGTAATCTCATAATCAAAAGCAAAGATTGTCAGCACACCTTTGTAAAAGTAAGGAGTCAAGGGGGAGAGAGTTTCACCTGCGTGTGAGATGCTAGAAATAACAAATTTGAAGAATCTAGAAGAAGATTTTTTACCTTTATCATCTAGGTTCAAAAAGCCTTCTTATTTATTGGGATCCCCACAGGTTAGATGTTGATGGGGTTGCCATAAAAATATTTCCCGATAAGGACCCAAGGAGAACATGAAAGCAGAGCTAAAATTCATGCACAAGGATCCAAGAATAATCTATAGAACACCAGTGGAAAAGAGGACAAAAAAGTAGGGAGCAGAAAAATCCTAGAATTGCCATAGATGGCACGGTTAGGGCATGAGAAAAGTGTTATAAAGAAATTAAAGGGTTACATAGTTGCTTTAATTCATAATGCATGCATTTTGAGAATGCAAAATATATAATTTAAATATAGTGAACTCTTTTTAGTAAAAGTATTTGATTTGTTATGAAAACATATAAAAATTATTTTCTTCATTTGGTTTATTATATATTTAGTGTAACGAGTTAAACTAATTTGCAAATTGGATAACAAATAAATACCCCCAAAAAATATAATCTTTAATGACAAAAAAATAAAGAAAAAATGAAAATAGAAATAGAATACAAAAAAGACAAATGAAATTAGAAACAAAAAGTTCCCGGTTAGCTTTCGCTTATAGGTAAAATTAAAGTGTTTGAGATGGTTTAGTATTTTGCCAAGATATTCTTGGATAATGTGCTAACATTTTTGAAAGAACAAAGTGTTGCAATTCGAGCTTATGAGTTTATGTTTTTTTATGATAACAAATATTATGGTTCACTTTCTGCTGCCTATCTATACTTGAATTTTATGTTTATTTGTGTGTACTAACTTTTCAGGACTACGATGCACCACTCAAGGCTCAAGATTTGGGAGAAATGTTTTACTTGTAATTCTCTCTGATGTAATTTTTTATTTCTTGAGTAATGTCCTGTAGGGGTGCTTGCTTGCTTTGTAACCTTGCACACGCACACTTGGGAATTTTTTTGTCTGATTAGAGTTTACTATTTTTGGTCACATCATCCAGGATGATCAATATATCGTCCTGGATGATCGGTAAAAAATAAAAATAAAAATAAAAACCCTAATTAGGGCATCTTAGCCATGGTAGCCGTCATATCACATCGTCTTGGATGATTTTATATCGGCCAGGACGATAGGCTCAAAATAGAAAGAATCAGCCACTAGATCTATTTAGGAATTAGTTATTTTTGGACATCGTCCAGAGCATAGTCTTGGATCGTCGTGGCCGATCCAACACAATTTTGCCTAAATTAATCTGGTATTTAAGGAAAACTATTAAGACTAGATTGCATGATCAAATCATCCTGGACAATCGCAGGATTGGATGGGAAGATACGCTGGATGATATGAACAAATTTCTTCTGATCATCCCAATTTATCCTGGCTAATTAGGCTTAAATTGCACTAATCGTACAGGACGATATTTATATAGTCATAGATGATAAAGTCAGCATGTTGCAATTAATGAGCTCGTTTTGAGCTCCTCTATTTAAACTTTGACGAGGCACTTGGTATGTGTCTTTGGCAGCCATTGTAGCTTTGTTCTTCTGGAGGGAACTTGACGAGAGAGCTTGAAATGGAGAGAGAAAAGGGTGGAGTTTGAGTGTGGGAGAAGATCCTTGGAGGGGGTTTCAAGGGAGTGTGGAGGGGGATTCCACATTGTTGTTTTGACGAGCTTGCCCCTTAGTACCATCTGATTCAAGGCTTATCTTGAGGGAAGTACTGGAAAGAAGAAGATCTCTTTTGTGTCAAAGGACCCGGCTACTCTACCGCATCGGGGAAAGTGGAAGTGATTTTGTAAGGGTTTCTCCGCCTAACTGTGAGGGCTAAAGGAGAGACACTGAGTTTAGTGCAATACACAAAGGGAGCCTTCGGGGGGGTGACATAGGTCAAGGTTTAACCTAACCACTATAAATCTGGTGTGTTCTTTCCTTTATTATTTTCGCATTTAATTTTTGCATTATGTTTTCTTTATGATGGATTTTGGTTTGGCTTTTTTATTGCGAAAGATTTTTTAAAATACCAATTCACCTCTTTCTTAATTAGCCTTGGGCTAGTTCATAAGGGCATAACATCCCTAACAAACTTTCAAGTGGTATTAGAGCGGGATTCATAAATTAATTTTTTGAAAGCTTTTGAATTTTCAATCCATGGCTAATTTTTTTAATCTTAATATTGCGGAAAGATATTCAATCACTAGAACACCTTTATTTGAAAATATTACTTTTGATTTTTGGAAAATTTGCATGTGTACTTTCTTGCAATCAATTTATTTTCGAATGTGGCAAATGATTTTAACTCGTTATTATGTACCGTCACGTATTATAGATGGAATTAAAACTGATACTCCTTTTAATCAATGAAGTAGAGAAGAACAAATCAATGCTTAATTGAATGCTAAAACAGTAAACTATTTTTTTGTGCTTTAAATTCTGAAGATTTTATGTTTGTTTCCACATGCACTACTGGCAAGAAAATTTGGGATAAATTATACACTATATACGAAGGAACTTGTGAAATCAAGCAATTCAGATTAAATATTTTAATGCATGATTATGAATTGTTTTGCATGAAACTTTATAAGTCGATCTTAGACATGTGTATACTAGGTTTATTCAAATTATGACATCATTGCATGCTTTAGGTAAAGAATTTTCAAACTTTAAAAAAGTCAATAAAATTATACATTATTTACTTGACAAATTTGATGCCAAAGTTGTTGCTATTTGTGAATCAAAAAATTTGAAAGAATATTCTATTGATAATTTGATTGGCTCACTCATTACCTACGAGCAAAGTTTGGGTTAAGGACTTTTGGATGCAGGTGAGATGATAGTGCTAAACGCTGAAGACTCAGAGAAAAGTGGCTTAGTTAGTGACGAAAGCAATGACTTATCAAGTAAATAAAAAAGCCCACTAAAGCATAAGCATCAACAAAATTGGAACAAACGTAAAAATGGTAAGAATTTTAAGATTTCTTCTGACGTTGTTTTGTTTTGATGTAGGAAGCCTGGACACATGAAAAATCAGTGCCCTAATTTTAGAACTCTTCCTACAAAAGAAAAGGGCAAAGTTAAGCAAATTGTAAAAATGGCAAATAATGAAAAGCAAAAAATCTCCTAGGCAGACCTAGCTTTTGAATCATCAGACCAAGAGCAAGATGATGTTTAAATCACTGTTTGTGTGTTTATTTTTCTGTGTATGCATGTTTTGTTCATTTTTGTGTTTTTTTTTTGTATTTTTTTATTTATTTTTCTTTTATTCTCTTTTTGATTAATTTTTTTTATTTGTCTTCTCTTTTCTTTATTTTTTGTGAAGTTCTCTCTAATCAACAAACACGATCACCTTTCTAAAAATGAAAAACTTACCTCCTATTTTTCTTGAATTCTTATGTAAGTTGTGGTTGACTTCTCTAAAAAAGTCAAAGGAAGAAAACTCATGATTTTGTTTCTCTATCTCTTTTCTTAAAAACATTATTTTACTTTTGGTTCAAAATCTTTAGCATATTATAAATTGGATTTTAAAACTGATCTTTTTCATCTCCATACATTTTTTTTATTGCATAAAGATCCTTTGCAGGTTGTTGAATCTACCTCATAACTTTCTTAATCAAGTAGTTCGCTTTATCAATAGGATGTGTTTACTTTTATTTTTAAGATTACATAAAGGTAGCATATTAAAAAAAAAGTGGCCATTGATGCCAAAAATAAAAGATGCGCAATGACACCAAATTAAAAAAAAGGATACACAAAGTGTATCAAAAATCAAAAAATGTGCAGTGCTCCAACCAATTGTCAAGAGGCATAAAATGAGCCCACAAAATATAATGCTTACCATTCTTGTACTTCTTAAAGCTTAAAAAAACCCTTGATACTTTCGATATTTAAGTTTGAGAATCATGATTCCTGATTTAACAATTCGTGCATTAATCTTCTATTATATATATTTTATGGAAGGAGTTTTGGAAAAATTAGTGTTTCTTTCTCTAATTTGTTCCTTGATTTATATATTGGATTAAAAAATTTTTCAGCCTTTAAAGAACTTTTGTTTGGATTAACAAATTTTGAATTTCTAACATTTTCTAGGCTATGCATTTTCAATACAATCCTTCTAAGTTTTTGAATAAAATCAAGAGGTAACTTTCTCATCTTAAGAATATTTGATTTTGTCTTTACTTGACTAGGGATCATTTTTTTATCTTTTAATCATTTTTTATTGTCCTGATTATTTGTGCTCCTTCTCTTTTTGATAATATCAAGGGGGAGAACGTACTGTTATATTTGTCTTTGTATTTGCATTTGTACTTGTTTTAAAATAAAAAAAATTCTTATGGATATTCTAGTGAGGGGGAGATTAGGAGAAAATGTTTTCAATTTTACAAATTCAACCAGTAATATTTTCCATCATCAAAAAGGGGGAGATTGTTGCAACTCGAGCTTATGAGTTTATGTTTTTTATGATAACAAATATTATGGTTCACTTTCTGCTACCTATCTGTACTTGAATTTTATGTTTATTTGTGTGTGTACTAACTTTTCAGGACTACGATGCACCACTGAAGGCTCAAGATTTGGGAGAACTATTTTACTTGTAATTATCTTCGATGTAATTTTTTATTTCTTGAGTCATGTCCTGTAGGGGTGGGTGCTTGCTTTGTAACCTTGCACACACACACTTGGGAAATTTTCTGTCTGAATTAGAGTTTACTATTTTTGATCACATCATCCGAGATGATTAATATACCAGCCTAGATGATCTGTAAAAAAAAAATAGAAACCCTAATTAGAGCATCTTAGCCGTGAAGCCATCATATCACATCGTCCTGGATGATTTTGTATCGTATAGGATGATAGGCTCAAAACAGAAAGAATCAGCTGCCATATCTATTTAGGAATTAGTTATTTTTGGAAATCATCCAGGGCATCATCCTGGATCATCCTGGCCAATCCAGCACAATTTTGCATAAATTAATCTGGTATTTAAAGAAAGTAATTAAGACTTCATTGGACAATCAAATCATCCTGGACAATCGAAGGATCGGACGGGACAATACGCTGGATGATATGAACAAATTTCTTATTATTGTCCCAATTCATCCAGGCTGATTAGGCTTAAATTGCATTGATCGTACAGGATGATATTTATATCTTCCTCGACGATAAAGTCAGCAAGTTATAATTAATGAGCTCATTTTGAGCTCCTCTATTTAAAATTTGACAAGGCACTTGGTATGTGTCTTTGGCAGCCATTGTAGCTTCGTTCTTTTCGAGGGAACTTGAAAAGAGAGCTTGAAAGGGAGAGAGGAAAGGGTAGAGTTTGAGAGAGGGAGAAGATCCTGGGAGGGGATTTCAAGGGAGTGTGGAGGGGGATTCCACACATTGCTCCGGCGAGCTTTCACCTTAGTCCCATCAGATTCAAGGCTTGTATTGAGGGAAGTTCTGGGAAGAAGAATATCTTTTTGGTGTCAAAGGACCCGGCTACTCCGCTACACCGAGGAATTTGGAAGTGATTCTATAAGGGCTTCTCCGCCTAGCCTTGGGGGCTATAGGAGAGACACTGAGTTTAGTGAAATACTCGGAGGGTGCCTCCGAGGAGTGGACGTAGGTCAAGATTTGACCGAACCACTATAAATCTAGTGTGTTCTTTCCTTTATTATTTTCGTATTTAATTTCTGCATTATGTTTTCATTATGGTAGATTTTGGTTTGGCTTTTTTATTGCGAAAGATTTTTTAAAATACCAATTCACCTCTCACTTAATTAGCCTTGGGCTAGTTCATAAGGGCCTAACATCCCTAACGAACTTTCACAAAGTAGTGAATCAATTCGGCCCAACAACAAAATCAATATTCTTATCCTTTGGGGATGTTAAAATATCAATCTCATTAGGACATTTGGAAAAAAAAATCATTATCATCATTGGAAATTTAGGAGGGAATGACATGATGAAAAGAAATAGGCTCAATATCCTTCTCATATCCAAATAACTGAGAAAAAAATAAAATAGCTAACATACTCACCAATCTTTTTCTAGCCCTCACACCAGTTCCCATCTTCCATTTTAGTTTTATTAATAAAAGCTTTTTTCTCCTCCTATTGACTTTAGAACAAAAATAATTAGTGTTTCTCTCACCTTTAAAAGCATATGTAGATGCAATTTTTTTCCTCTAAAAGGTTTGCTCATAGTCTTTAAAGTTAATAAGCTTAGTCTTGG
The DNA here is from genome assembly GCA_022539455.1 of Dendrobium nobile. NCBI lineage: Eukaryota > Viridiplantae > Streptophyta > Magnoliopsida > Asparagales > Orchidaceae > Dendrobium > Dendrobium nobile. The sequence goes on along the minus strand of CM039721.1, from coordinate 10,714,427 downwards.
CATTACACAATTGATCCCAATTATCATGGGAAGGGATATTGGAGTTAATATTTTCAAGTTTAATAACCCCTTCTTCAAGTTTTAAAATATTATGAAAAATATTTCCAAATCTATACATATTCCAATATCTAATAATCTAGCTACATGAGTCTTCTCAATTTTAAGGCTAGACAAATCATATCATTATTAATATGAAAATAAGTTAAAGGGGCTAATCAATTCTCCTTGACCAGAAAGAAAGAATCAGGAGCTTGAAGCCTCATATTTTGAATCAAAATGGGTAAAAACCATTACCATGATAATACTGAATTTTAGACAATAAAGTAACTTGACCAGACGCAGTTTTACTATGGTGTTCTATCGAGGAAATATGAAAAAGACAGATCAAATCATTATTGAAAAGGATTCTACAAGCCTTTCTCAAATATTATTATTAGACCAAGTATAAGATGATACAAAAAAATCTAGATCAATTAGACCACAATCAAGAATAGAACTATTAAAATCATCCATAACAAATATATTAGGAGGAAACCCTCCCAATTTTTTGATAGCATTTACAATAATATTAAAGTCCCCACCAATAAATCATGAATCTTGATAATATTATTGAAATTTTGAATATTCTTCCAGAATTCAATTTTACTAATTTTATAACTACAAGCATAAATAAAGGATCCCATTATAGAGAAATTATACAAAGATAAAGTACAAAGCAACACTTGATTAAAATCACTTACAATGGATAAATTAATAATATTTTTTCCAAAAAATCTAGATTTCACCATTCGTGTTAGCATAGCAAAATTCTAAACCCAATTGCTTTTGATCATAAGTAATAATCTTAGATACATCAACCACAGGTTTCAAAAGGGCCAAGAAAAAAATTTGTTAATTATACAACTGTTATGAATACAAGAATGAGTGTTAATTTTCCTTACACCTTTAATATTCCCTAAAATTATGCTAATAATTGATAGTTAACTTAGAGTTAGCATTGGATTTAGAAACTCTTGCATAATAATGAGTAAAATTTAGAGCTTTCTTATTTTTTTAGTAAACAAGGACAAATCATCTTTTAAAAAATGCACAACATTCAAGTCTCCGATATTATGAACAATATTAAAGTTACATTCATCATGAACAAAATTTATTTCACCCTCTTTCCAATTAGAGGCAAACTGACTAGCATGGCTCATTCTATTAGAATTTTCATCATAATCCTTATCATATTGAATATCCAATTTCTCAACCACCTCAAGTTTATTTGGATTCACTCCATCAAAGATAGGAGAATTGTTAATACAAATTATAAGCACAAGATTGGACAAATCCAAACCATTAGAGGGCTTAACTTCCTAACCCATAAGATCAATTAGATTATAGTTTTGGACATCTAAAATAACCAAAGTGTATGAATAATAGAAAAAGAAGGAACAAAGCTCTCTAAATAGTTTGCAGAGCCAACTTTAACAGAAGGAAGAATTCCATGGATAATCAAATCAGGATTCTTATTGACATCCAATAGAAGATCATTAATAGTTTCAATAACAACACTAGCGGTAGCAAGACTTTCTTTTTTTTTTGGAAACCCACAAAAGGGGCCTACGCGTTAATTAAGAAAAATATTACAAGTCCTTAAGGGGAACTCAATCTCACTACTGCTTAAAGAGCTGCAAAAATAAAGATAAAAGAAAACAACGAACTCGAGTTCCCCGCTATAAAATAGTACATACAAACCTAATAACATGCTACGGTGCTTAGGGAGAAGCATCCAAAAAAAGGGAGTAAACAAAAAATAGCCAAAATACAGCTACATGTCTCCAAGAAAGTCTTCCAGTTAATCGGCCACAAATGAACCTGCAAACTCAGCTGATATACAAAAGAAAAAGAACATAACATATAGCAAATAAAGTTCATAAACTTAATATTTGATAAACTCGAAAAAGGATACAGCCGAAGGGAGACCACCTCACATCCAAACGAGACCAAAAGCCAGAAAGGAACTGCAGCACTAAGGAAAACAAACCACATCTCCCAACAACAATGACACACCAGTGTTCAAAAACTTGGGAACCACCGAAAAATTCCAACAAACAAGCCAAAGATTAGCCAACACCCCGGCACAGAAAAACTCTTCTAGCACACCAACAAGAAACAACCATTCCAGCCAACCTGCATAAACAATCCAACAAAATTGCAAGCAATAAGCCAGACCCCCGGCTAAGACAAAAATTTCCACCAAACCAACAAGAAGCCACAACTCTAGGGAACCCAAAACAACAAACCAACCAATAGGCAAATGAATAAGCAGCACCACCAAAAAGCCACCAGTCCAGCAATCCCGTGCATCAACCAGCACACCTGGGACAGCACCAGGAAAATGCCAGTTCCCCAGGCTAAGGGAAGCCACATTCATCTCATGCCACCAAGAGAAAAGATAACTAAAGCAAAAGAAAAATTCACTGTATAAATATAAAGCCAGATAGAGCCCAAACAAAGAAAAAAAAAACCATAGTAGTAGCAGGCCAATCCCTCAAAAATTGGGGAGTGGCCCAGCCAAAAAATAGAACACAGTCAAAAGAAGGGAACACAGCCACCAGAGCAACAGGAGGCCCAAAAAATTAACAATTAATATATGGTAACCCAATTTGATCCAATCTAATCAGACCTTGGATCAGGATAGGCAGTTGGTATAAAGAGAACTCAATAATATTAGAACAATTGCTACCCAGCTTAGCCAAAGCCTGAGCACAGGTATTGCCCTCCTCCAAGATGGTCGAAACAGAGCAGTTAAGAGTGACCAAGAACTCCCTAATACTCCTCCTAATATAGAGCAGAAAATGAGAGCAAGTGCTATCCTCCAAATTAATAAAGCTTAAATCAAAGTAAGAACTAAGCTCCAGAACAATATTATTAATATGAAGAGTACCACAAATATTTAAACCATGAAGAACAACAATCAAAAGGGCCCCATTTCTATCACCCCCGTTAACTATACCAGCAAAGCCCAAAATAAAATTACCATTATGGTCTCTAATAAGGCCACCCGCAGAAGACTTATTCCCCACATAAACACTATCCACATTTAACTTAAAATAGTTAGGGAAGGGCTTACACCATTTAATACTAGTAGAAAACATTTGATAATTAGCACCATCCAAGGTAGTACCAAAGGCCTCAAGAGTAAAAGGAAAATGCTTAAAATTTTTTAAAGAGAGTAATTTGGCAGAAAAAAAGCAGTGATCTTTTCCTAAACTTTTTGAATGATTCTCTGATGATTCATAACAATCCCGTTGAAACGGGAATCATTTCTCTCCAAACAAAGGAACTAAAGAATCAAAGCAGGAATCAGATTCCGAATATGACCTTTATTCCTAACCAACCAACCATCAAGCAAGTTGAGAATAAAAATATTAGAACTATAACAGTTAATTTGAAATAAGCCCTCAAAGAAATACCAAACCTTCACAGCAATGGGGCCCGAAATAAAAACGTGGTGCATATTTTCAACATGGAAACAACATTGGCATCTAGAAGGAATAATAAAGCCACGTTTCCTCAACATCTCATTCGTCAAAATGTACTTGTGGAGAACTCTCCAAATAAATAAAGATATCGTAGAGGGAATGCTCTTTTGCCAAATCATTTTAAAAATCTTTGTAGGATCATTTTTACTTCTAAAAGAATGCCAAGCATCCTTAATTCTAAAAAGCCCATCTTTAGAAAAAGTACAAAGTAAAACATCCTTCGAGGTGAAATTAAGAGGAATCTTAAGAATCACCTAAACAATAGAAGCAGGAATAACATCAGTATGCTTCTCCAAATCCCACCCATTATCAGTAAAGAAAACGTTAACCATCATATTATCAATGGAAAAAGTGTTAAAGAAGGAATCCAAAGAATGGCCATTAACCCAACTGTCTTGCCAAAAGAAAAAATTACCTTCCCCAAGCCCCCAAACTAAAGAAGGCTCCACTTTCCACTTAACCAAACAAAGCCGATGCCACACCATAGACTGGCCTTTGAAGAAATAGCACCTGGAAGGATGAATCCCCACACAATACTTGGCCATCATAAAATTGGCCCAAAGACTCACATTAGAGCTAAAGTTGTACTACAATTTAAAAGAAAAAGAAGAGTCCAAATCAAACATAGTCTTACACCCAAGGGCCCCTTCTTACATGGACCCACAACAATTAGTCCAAGACGTCCAATGAATCTTAGAAGAATTACCAATGAATCTTAGAAGAATCCAACGAAGAAAGCCTATTCTGAATAACAGAAATTAAATCATCAAACAAAAAAGACTTTTTCCTACCCTTAAAAAGCGGAATACCCAAATATTTCGAAGGCAAAAAAGCTTGAGAAAAACCAGTCAGGTCTTTAATATCCAAAACCCTGATGAAAGGAACATTTTTGGCAATGATAAAATAATTATTATTCTTATTAAAAGCAAGGACACTAACAGATTCAAACTGATCAAAACAATTTAAAATTTTAACAATCTTATTCTTTGAAGCATTCGAAAACACAATAAAATCATCAGCAAAACGTAATTGAGAAATTTTAATGCCACCTAAAGTTTTGAAATAAAGATAAGGACATTTGAGAAAAAGATCCATAAGACCCCTAGACATGTAATTCGCTTTGATAAGATCCATAAGACAGAACAATATTATTAAAGAAACCATGACTCTTACCATTCACAATAATAGAGAAAAAGGGACTTTCAATACAAGCTTTGATAAGAGAAATGAACTTATCATCAAAACCAAATAAGCTCAGCATATTATAAATAAAACACCAGTTAATATTATCATATGCTTTAGCAATATCCAATTTCCAAACCATGTTACCACCTCTGACCTTAACATCCAAGTCATGACAAAATTTCTGGGCAAGCAAAATATTGTCAGCAATGGCATGCCCTTTCACAAAACCCATTTGGCAAGGAGATATGAGTTTAGGCAAAAGCAAAGTTAGCCATTTCATTAAGATTTTGGAAAGTAATATATAAAAAATAGTACATAGACTAATGGGTCTAAAATCATTCCAAGAATTAATAGCATTATTCTTAGGAATAAGGACAATCGAAGTAGAGGAAAAAAACATCATAATAGAAGTACCATTAAAGAAATCAATCACAGCCAAAGTAGTATCATTAGAAATAATATGCCAAGTTTTTTTGGAAAAACTTAGTAATGAAACCATCTGGACCCGCCACAGAATCCACATTCATGTCAAACAAGGTCTCTTTAATTTCATCAATAAGAGGACAATTAGATAAAATACAATTATCCTCTTGAGAAACTAAGTTAGGGATAAAAGAAGTATCATGAAAAGTAGCAGGAGTAAAAGACTTATTGAGATGAGTTTGAAAGAAATTAACAGCAAGATTAGCAATCTGATCGATATTCTCAGTAACAGAACCATCCTCCCGAGCAATTTTATGAATATGATTAATAGCCCGTTTCTTATTAAACAAAACATGAAATTATCTAGTGCTATTATCACCTTCCACTAAATGTTTGAGTGCAACTTTCTGCTTCTAAAAGATTTCTTCCTGAACTTGAAGCTTACACAGATCTACTTTAGCCTCATTTAAAAGAGCAAGATTGGCAAAGACGGGTCCAACTGACAAAGATCCTCAACAAAGTTAACCCTGTCTTCAGCAAGTAAAATGTTTGAGAAAAAATTCTTAAAAATTTTATGGTTCCATCAGTTCAAAACAAGCTTTAACCTTTTCAGCTTAAGCCAAAGTCTAGTCATACTAGAAATAGAATCATCAGGAAAAAGAGGAGCCTGCCAATTATTTTGAACAACATCAAGAAAAGACTCATGTTGAAACCACATATTCTGAAATCTAAACTGAGAAGGCACACTCCGTGATATTAAATTTATCTTTGATAAAAAGGGGAGATTGATCAGAGAGTGTACGGCTAAGTCGCTCCACCTTAGTCATGTTGAAAAAGTTAATCCAAGCATTATTAAAAAGAACTCTATCTAACCATTGCCATAAGTGCCCACAATGCCAAGTGAAATTATTACCAAAAAAACCAATGTCAATAAGGTTACAAGTCATGATCATGTCATTAAAGTCTTCCATTGACTGATAAATAGGAAGAGAACCCCCAATACGCTCCACCGGGTTCGTAATAGTATTGAAATCACCACCAACCAACCAAGGAAGGTTACAAACACTGAAAGTTAACAATTTGTTCCCACAAAATTCTTCTAGAATAACAGGATGAAGCAGCATAAACAAAGGAAGCACAACATTGAAAATTAGAACATTCAATGTTATAATGTAAAACTTGAGGGAAGTCACCAATAACATCAATTCTAACAAAATCTTTCCAGAAAACCCAAATTTTGATAGCAACATTAGACATAGCATGATTAAAGCCCAAGTATTTAATAGTTCCCAATAATTTATTAACAGAAATTAGTGGTTCCAGCAAAAGAAGAATAGAAATATTATGAATACGACATAAGTTTTTAACTCTAAATTTAGAAGAGGGGAAACCAATACCCCGCATAATCCAAATGATGGCGTTAAACATAATAAAAGAAAATTAATGAGAAGTATGCAAATGGGTGTTTTTAGGAGACTGTAGAAAGACATTTTTAGGTTTCTTACCTCTCTTACCACGACCCTTAGAAAAGCTCAAATCATGATCTTCTCCAGCATAACATTTAGCCATAATATCCACTTCAGTGTCAGTAAAAGCATCGCAACGAAAATGATCATTTAATAGCAACTTACTATCATGCAATTTACCTGAAGACTAAAAAAGGAAGCCTCTCACCTTCCAAATAAAAGACACCATCTTCCTCAGTAGAAATGTTCCTCTCAATACATTCACAGCAATCCTTATCATGAATAGATTGGGCAAGAGAAAGGGATAAATCTTTATCCGGCTAAATAAGACCGCTTCTCACAATAACAATATCATTAGCAGTATTAGGATCATTCTCCTTGGAGGACTCAATGTCCCCAAGGTTAAGAGCAACTTCAATATTACCCGTACTATCCACAGGTAAAGCATTCTGCCACATTTTTTTTTCTAATGGAGAAGGATCCCTATTAGAACAACCATCATCCTGAATAACCATAGGAAACAAATTAGGAGCTAGACTAGAAGAGAAATCAGGATCAATATTACCATTCTCCTTAATAGTAGAAATAATAGAATTCTTATCAGGATTAGACACAGTAATAAGAGAAGCAATACTAATTAAATTCTCTTCCAGGTCCTTAGCCAATGGAACCTCCACCACCTGATCACCGTTATGATCCACCGAATTCTTATAACCATTACCAACCTCTTTTTGAACTAAAGTCATGTCATCCCCTCCAAGATTAGATTTAGAGGACACTTTCTCCTTACGGAGGTTAGGATGTAAACGAAAACATTCATTAATCCCATGTCCATGCATCTTACAATGTGAGCAAAAGATAGGTAAATTTTCAATCTCAACTTTTTGAAAATAGCCATTCAATTTTGATCCAAGCCAAATTTCATGAGGATGCTTTTTCGAGACATTAATTTCAACCAAGACACGTGCCACAGAAGGCCTAGATAAAGATGCAGTTGCTTAATCAGTTTGTAAGGGTCTACCAAACATAGAAGCCAAGCCAAATAAGATATGCGTGTTAAAAAAATGTAAACAAAGATTAGGAAATGCAATCCATACCGGGGCAATGGGAGACACCTCCGTCACATCAAAATCCGGTGACCATTTAAGAAACCTCATTTGACAACTATGAATATAGTATGAACGCCGTGAGAAAATGCAACTATAATCCAAATCATTAGTCAGTTGAATAGCAATGTGACGAGGATCCAACAAACCCACATTAAAAGATCCAGAGAGTTTAAGGGCAAGAAAAAATTTGCGAATCACATCTAGATTTGGCCTTCGTAAGACAAATTCACCTAGAAGAGTGAACACAAATTTTTTCTTGCTGGGATGGACAACGTCATAGACGACATCTCCCCCCCCCCCCCCCCCCTCGAACATCAATGGAAACACAAAACCACAAATGGAAAAACAAAATAGGTAAGTGAAGAAGGAAAACTCGAAGGAAACAGGGGGCCAGAAGAGGAACGAAGTTACCAAAGGAACAGATGAAGAAGGCCGCCGAAGAAAACTGGAGAAAATGGATCAAAGGTCACCCGAAGGCCGAACACGAGGACGCCACGAAATCGCAAATCTCCTCAGAGCGCAACGGCTAGGAACGAGAACCGAATTAGCTATCAGTGGCAGCAAGACTATCTAGTTTAGCACCGATAAAAGAAAATTTGGGATAAAAGCCTGTTATCCTACAGTTGAGGGTATAATGCAAAATAATCAATCTTCCCATGGACTAAAGTTTTACAGTGATCAAAGAATTAAGGAAATTTCTCCAAAACAAGTTTTTGCACGTAACAATTTTTTTAATTTAAGCCATACACTATTGTGATATTACGTGAATATATAAAGCTCAACTAAAACCATGGCAATATAAGGTCGTGAGCCGTTAGCTGTAGCACTATCTATTTATAATAGTCTTCCAAATAAAGAACTCAAACCATGAAGAATATGAAGAGAAATTATATGAGGTCAAAAATAAGGAAATGATACCCAAACTAAAATAGCAGATGGTTCCAAAGAGATATCAAATAAAGGAGTCCATTTGATAAGTTTTATATAGAAGTTATAGACATACTAAAATACATGAATAATCACCCGACTATAATCAAGATCATTTGAAAGCATAATTAAAATATGTCAAGGGTACATAACCGTAACAGGGAACTCCACAATAATCTTAAGTTTTAAGAAAAATTTTAAATAAGGTCAAGCTTGTCTATGGGTAGTGAACTTCCAAACCAATGTAAAATCAAACAGACAAAGAACTCCATAATAAACTTAAGTTTAAAGAAACAATTCGAATAAGGTCAGGCTTATGTCTACGGGTAGTGAACTTCCCAACCAAAGCAGAATAGAAAAGGATAGCTAGAGCTTCAATTTATTCCTCAGAAATATATAGAGCCTTCAAACCACCGTGGGAAGTTGCTCTAAGATACAAGAAAAAGAAAGAAGGGGAATCACTCGATAATGCATCTTTAAAAGAATGAAATTTTTTTCTAGGAAAAAGATACTGGATTGGAAATCTTACTGACTTTACCACCCATGATCGAACAAAAGACAATCAAGTTAAAAAATAAGAAGCAGAAAAAATCGTTCAAATAAAAAGAACAAGATATAGCTGGCCAAATACCAACAAAATTAGACGACAACCATAGAAAGGGCTAAGAGAAACTTTCATGTGATGGGTGTGCAAGATTCCTATACTTTAAAGGCCCAAGAGCTCTTTACAGAGACAGAAGGGACACGAGTGAAAATAGAGGCAGTAAGGAGAAACCCTAGAGCTCTCGATGGAAAAGGTTTCTTCTATTGATCAAATTACTTCAATTTATAAATGAGCTTTCTACAAAAAAGTTAAGTAGAAATTTCACTAAATATATTCAACTTAATTTTTTCCAGAAAATTCACTAGAAAGTTATTGATGGAATTTTTTTCATAAATTTTATCAATAATTTGATAAACAAAAATTTACTAACCCGCTTAACAATATTTTTGATATTTTTTATCGTGAGGGGATGTAGTGACCATAAATGGAGTGGTTATGCATGATTAGAGAAGCCATAGTCGTATGTTGTCGCCCCTGCATAAGAAAAAAGTGATTGTTTATGCACTTAATTAACTAAGAGAAATGTTCTTGGAGCTTAGGTAGATCATAATGGTAGTGTATTGGTGCAAGCATATTAGCTAATTTGAATGGCATTTAAAGGATGAGTCTTTTGTACAAGGAAAAGTGAGTAACATGGAGCTACTATGTAAAGAGAAGCAATACTAGAAGATGCTTCCCTGAGGGGGAGAGAGCATAAGAACAGTAATTGGAGTGGGGAATTGAATCTCAAAACTTATACTAAATAGAAAGTCTAAAGAATATTTTTATTCTATCATTAAGCTATTATGATTATAAAGAATTATATAAATTGTAAAAGAAAGGTTTCTCTTAAACCTCTTTCTCATATGTGAATTTGCCTGTACATTGTAATGAGTCCTCATTATACGTGAAATTATTTATACAATTATAAAAATTTCAAATAAAAACCCTTTCACTTTCTGCTAAATAATTTGTAAGATTTGACAAAGCCAAGTATATATATTTTAATTATTTCATTATTATGAAAAATTTTAGGTAAATGTCTTCCTCTCTTTTTTTTTTATCTTAAATATTCTTCCGTAATATATCTTCACTATTTTCTCTCTTTTTGTTCATTTGTGTATATTTTAATTCTAAGACATATCATAAAGTTCTTGATTGAAGGACATTAGACAAGCTCTTTACAAATCTGAATTAAGTGAAGTTGAAGTTGCACGGTATCCTAGTCCACAGTGTTATGCCTCAAGTGGAAATATATAATCCTTAATTTTTTTTAAAAAAAAATCCACAACTGCAACTCAACAAGTAAAAGATAATATAGACGAAAGACTCGGTAAGAGGAAAAGGGAGGGAACCTATGAGATTCCACTATTGTTTGAGAAACTGTTCTACTATTTTTTGAAACTTTTGCAAGATTCTGCAAATCTACATATTTGAAAGATTATGCTTTTTTTCTAATACTCATTTTATTAATAGAAGTTACCAAAAATAATGATTCAATTTTTTTTTTGTAATCTAATTATTAATATTTTCCAAAGTTTATATTTATATTTTGTAAGATTGTTACCAAGAAAAAATTAAAATTTAACTTTTATATTAAAAAAAATCAAGATCATACAAATGTTTAGAATTTTCTTGTATAAGAAGGAATCATCTTGCATTCTATGTAAAATTTAACTTAAAATATTTATGGGAATCTTTATAATTTTGAGTTCATTAGTTAGTCTAATTCAAGCAAGATCATAACCTGTAGGGGCATATATCGGTTTCTGGAGACATGTCTTTCAATAGTTTTCGTATTGACTGGTCTAAATTTTGCATTAACTACCACTACTCTAACATTTCTTTTTGGAGTGTTCCTTGCAGGAAAGTTTTCACGTCAGTGTTATGGAGCTTCAATGACTACAAGGTTTGCTCTTTTTGTATTTCTCAGAGGCCATCAATTTTTTATTACCTTTTTTGCAGGAAGATTGTGCTGAACGGTATTGATCTGCGCTTCCTTTTTTGGGTGCTATCTACTTGTAGCCCGAGCTTTTATTTATGTTCATTTTGTAATCTTAGAAAAAGGATCCACTGGCTCTTAGGATTTATTTTAATTTTTCTTGTAGCTCTTTTGAGCAGTAGCGAGCTGGAGGATCCTTCTAAGGACCTTGTAACCATTTTTTGGAATTAACGCGTAGGCCCCTCTGAGGATTTTAACAAAAAAAAAAAATTCAAGCAAGATCATTAGTCGACTTAGCCCACTTACACCCATATATGTGTCATATTGAGTAAAAAAAATCATTTGAAAATATTCTTTATAATTTTCAAAAAATATTGGGTAGATTCAATTTATTATGCATGAAAGAATCATCAGTTAAATGACTAGAACACATATCATTAGAAAAGCTCAATTGAATTAAAAGATTACAATTCTTTTCGATAAAGTATTAAATATAATTAATAATAAATAGTCCATGAAGTTAAAACAATCATTGTTCGTCATTTCAAATAACTTTCTTGGCCTCATATTGACATGTCTTCTTATTTATAATGTATATCCATCTTGCATATTTAGTTTTTGAACCAACTCAATTGCTTCTCTTTCCTAATCAAATGTGGTGAAATATTTGGGCTTAAGCATTATGGTTTTCTTACTATTTATTTCTTGGAGCTCTAAATCTATTCTATTAATCTACTACTTCAAATTTCTTCTCACCTTTAAGTTATCTTGAGTTTTTAAATTTTATCTCCAACAAATAAGTCAACGAAAAAATTCATCTCAATATGCATTACTGATGGATTATCATAGGTTAAATTTATCCTTTAGTAAGGAAGATCTAAAAACTACTCCTTTTCAAATTTGATTAATGCCTTACAATCTTTGGTTGCTAATGCTTCATAATAATTGATCTTCACTCAATCTTGGTAGGGGCACAAATTTCTTAACTCTATTTTTAAAGAATACATCATTACTTATTTTCAATTAATGCATGATCAGAGAGAAAGAACATTCAATAATAATCAAATTATTAGCTTTTTCCAAAGTTTTTCTAATAAGTGTACTTTTGACAATTCCATGAAATATTGATACATTCATTTTCCTATAGCAATACTCCATCCTAATAATATGCAATACCCTAAAGACCATTATTTCTCCAGATGTTGACTGCAGCAATCTAAAGGTAAGCCTATAAATGGCATTTTAGTTTTGACAAGTTTATATTATATTTTTATAACGACCGGATGAATGACTATTACCTAAAGGTAAGCCTATAAATTTATTGAATGGTAAGGATTGTCAAATCTTTAGTATGAGTTCTAGTTTAATCTCAAGTGCTGCCTGACTAAAATGCAACTCCAAGCACGTCTACGTATGATGCTTAGCAAATAAAGAATATATGTATTAGTTTATATATTCACCAAGTTCAATATGTTATTTATGTTTTGTGTTTATATTTTTTATTATGGTATGTTGTTGTATCCTATGAGGACCTTTTAATTTTTTTTTCTTTTATTAATTCCAACTTTTGGTAGATTTAAATTTGCTAAAGAATCAGAATTTTTTTATTTTAAAATTTTACTAAGCAATTAATAATTCAAATTGAATAATTAGTTTTATTTATTTAGTGTTCATGTCAAATCACTTTGTATAGTCAAATGCTCATATTTGAAATGTTCTATTTTTTTTAATATTTTTCAGTAATAAAAGTTATCCAAAAAAAATGACTCTAAATATTTTTATTTTTTGAACAGCAGGCTAATTATTAATATTTCGCATAGATTTTATTTATATTATGTAAGATAGTTACAAAAAAAAATTTAAAATTTAACTTTTTTGTTAAAAAATTCATGATCATACAGATGTTTAAAATTATTTTTTTTAATAAAATACTAAATATATTTAATAATAAACACTCAATGAAGTTATAACAATCATGGCTCTTCATTTCAAATAACTTTCTTGGCCTCATATTGGAATGTCTACTTATTTGTATTGTATATCCATATTGCATATTTAGTTTTTGAACCCATACAAACGCTTCTCTTTCCTAATCAAATGTGGAGAAACATTTGGACTTAAGCATTATAGCTTTCTTACTATTTATTTCTTGGAGCTCTAAATCTCTTATATTAATCCACTCCTTCAAATTCCTTCTCACTTTTAAGTTATCTTTTGTTTTTCTAATTTTATCTCCATCAAATAAGTATTCAAAAAAATCTTCTCAATATGCATTATTGATGGATATATCTTAGGTTTAATTAATCCTCTTTTTCAACTATGATTAATGCCTTACAATCTTTGCTTTCATGCATGCTAATATGCTTTATAATAATTGATCATCACTCAATCTTGGTAGGGGCACAAATTTCTTAACTATATTTTTAAAGAATACATCTTTACTTATTTTCAATGCATGATCAGAGAGAAAAAAATCCTATGACAATCAAATTATTAACTTTTTACAAACAATTTCTAATAAGTGTACTTTCGGTAATTCCATGAAATATAGATACATTATTTTACTAATAGTACTACTCCATCCAAATAATATGTAGTACCCTAAATGACAAACATTTCTCCATATGTACGTTGATTGCAGCAATCATGACATCGTGCATGTGATTTTATACCATAAATGGCATCTGGTTTTGACGATTTTATATTAGATCTTTAAAAAGACCGAATGAATGAGCTATTACTTGAAGATAAGCTTAAAAAATTTTTGAATCGTAACGATTCGCCAGACCTTCAGTGTGAGTTCGTGTTTCATCTCAAATCCTAGCAGACTCAAATGCAATTCCAAGCACCTCTACGTATGCTACTTAGGAAATGATAAATATATGTATAAGTTTATATGCTCACCATATTCACTATGGTATGTATGTTTTGTGTTTATGTTTTTTATTATTGTATGTTGTTGTATCCTATGAGGACCTTTAATTTTTTTTTTTCTATGTGATTCCAACTGTAAGAATATTTAAAATTAATAAAGAATCAGAAATATTTTATTTTAAAATTTTACTGAGCAATTAATAATTCAAAACGAAGAATTGGTTTTGTTTATGTATTGTTCATGTCAAACCATTTTGTATTGTCAAATGTTCAGATTTTAAAGATTATGCTAATGTTCATATTTCAAAGTTTCTGTTCTTTTTTAATATTATGCTAAGTAATAATAAAAGTTATCCAAAAAATGATTCAAAATATTTTTATTTTTTGAACGGCAGGCTAATTATTAATATTTTGCATAGTTTTTTTTTATATTTTGTAAGATAATTTAAAACTTTACTTTTATATTACAAAATTTCATGATCATATAGGTGTTTAGAATTGTCTTGTATAAGAAGGAATCATATTTTCTTTGTAAAATTTAACTTAAAATATATATGAGAATCTTTATAATTATGAGCTCATTTGTGAGTATAGTTCAAGCTAGCTCATGAGTCGACTTAGCCCACTTACACCCCTATATGTGTCATAATGAGTTAAAAAAAAATTATTTGAAAAATTCTTCCACATCAAAGCAACAACTAAAAACAAGAAAATTTTATTTTTTATTATATTCTCCATCTAGGGGTGTAAGTGAGTCAAGCGAACTTGTGAGTGGGCTCGAGCTCAACTTCATAAATGGCTCATAACCTGAGCTCGATGTGCTAATGAGCCAAGCTTGAGCTTGTCCTAACTGACTATTTAGCTCGCGAGTCGACTGTTTAAAAAATATGAATATAAAAGGCATTTCAGATATATTAATATTCAATATTATAGTACAAAGTTGTTAAAAATATTTATTAATAACATCTCACATTCTTATATTAAGTGATTCTTTATTATTTTTCTTCTAAATTTTCATTCTTTTTATATTTTATTATAATAATTGTTTGAATTATAAGCATTTTCTTACTTTCAAAATAAAAGAGCCGCCTCATAAGTCGATTGGAACCCGTATAAAGCTCAAACTCAATGAACTCACCAAGCTCAAACCTGAAGTGACTCAAGCTGAACTGGACTCATTTACACCATTATCTGCATCTATTGGCTGCTATATAAGGAGGTCCACTGAGTACTGTAGAGTTAATAAATAATTATAAATTTAATAATTTATATTAATTAATTATTAATTTGATAAATTACAATAATTAAATGTTAATGTAATAACTTATTTTAATTATTTATTAAAATAGCAATTTTAATTAGTTATTAAATTTAATATTTTAAAATAAAATAAAAGGTTATTAAATAAATAATTTATTTATTAAAAATTTTAAAACTTATTTTAACTTATTATCAACTTAATAACTTATTTTCATCAATTGAAAAGTGGGGAAGTACTTGGCTGGTCTCCACTTTGAATCCCACGGCCATCACGCGCATGCGCGCAGGCCAGCGAGTGGGTCATCAGGCTAGGCGACGCGGGTGCGAGGCTCAAGCAGTTGGGTCGTGTACGCGGGCGAGCGACTGCAGGCTAGGTTCGGCTATGCGTGCTGGACAGCATGCATGCGGGCCAACTAGGGCAGGTCAGGCTTTGCAGGAGAGCCAACACTAAGCAGAGGTGCCTCAAGCCTGGCCAAAACGGGGGCCACTTGCAAGCGGGTCAACAGAAGGAAGTGTTTTTTAAAATTCCTTTTTACTTACTCTGACCAAGTTTTTTCGCCAGATAACTGCCGAAAAATATTTTCGGCGGCCTACTTTCGTCGGAAAATTTTTCTGACGAATTGTTTTTTGATAGAATTTTAATTCTGAATCTCTATTTACCATCGAAAATGTCTTTGCCAGAAAATCGTCGGAAAATTCTGAATTTTTCGTCAGAATTTCGCTGGTAATACGCTACTTTGTTGTAGTCTTATCGAATAAATTCTTCTCAATATGCATTACTGATGGATTATCTTAGGTTAAATTTATCATATCCTAAGGAAGATCCAAAAACTACTCTTTTTCAATTATGATTAATGCCTTACAATCTTTAGTCTTTGCTAATGCTTTATAATAATTGATCTTTACTAAATCGTGATAGGGGCACAAATTTTTGAACTCTATTTCTAAAGAATGCATCTTTACTTATTTTTAATGCATGATAAGTGAAAGAACATTCTATGACAATCAAATTATTAGTTTTTTCCAAATAATTTCTATTTCGTATACTTTTGATAATCCATGAAATATCTATGCATTAATTTTCTTATAGTAGTACTCCATCCTAATAAAATGTAGTATCCTAAAAAACCATCATTTCTCTACATGTTGACTGCAGCAACTTTGACATCAAGCATGTGATTTTATACATAAATATCATTCTGATTTTGACGAGTTTATATTAGATTTCTATAACGGCTGGATGAAGGTGCTATTACTTTGAAGGTAAGCCTAGAAATTTTTTGAATGGTAAGGACTAGCAAGACTTTAAGTATGAGTTCAAATTTTATCTCAAGTGATGCCCGAGTAAAACGCAACTCCAAGCACGTTTTCGTATGCATTTTAGCAAATGAAAAAAATTGGTATTATTTTATATGCTCATTATGTTCACTACGGTATCTTTTTTTTTTTTTTTAAACCCACTTTGGGGCCTACGCGTTAATATCAAAAAATCGTTACATAGTCCTTAAAAGGATCCACAGACTCTCTAATGCTCGACTGAGCTACAATCAAAAAGTAAAAAAGACCTACAGATCCTGGTTCCTTATCCTAATAATACAAATAAGATAAACGCTAGTACTAATGGTGCTGTGAGCATACGACACCCAAAAAAGGAAGTTTTGAAGATAAGAGTTCAGCATCCACTTCCTGCAAAAAAGAAGAGGCCAAAAAAGAAGCCCAAAAAGAAACAACCAGAAAACTACCTGGATAACAAAGAAAGTAGAGCGCGAAGGAGCTAAAGGTAATCTGCAAAGAAATCTCAAAAAGCCCAATGAGAACATATGAAATAACACAACGAGAGGGATATGAAAAACTGATCATGCACATTCAGAAAGCAAGCATCCAACGACGTGAAGTAGCAGGTCATAGAGCTCGCCAGCATAAAAGATTCATCAAAAGCTTAAGAGATCTCAGCTGCATCTCAAACAACCAAAACACCCAACTACAAAACGCTTGACAGGAACAGATAAGAATAACATGTTAGACATAGACCAGTTAATAGAAAAAACTATGCAGAGAAAATCCCAAGACATGCCAGAAAAACCTGAAGCAAAAGTTGCCCAGAACACAGAATTGCCCAGCCAATAGAGAAATAAGGAACGCCAAAGAAATTAGTAGGAAACACCACAGCAAACATGAAATTAACCATACCAAATATAGGGTAAACCAGTATTATCTAACATGATCATACCTTGGAGGAGCGGATGCAAATCAGTAAGATTTAATCTTCATAATGAGAAATATTGCAACCAGCTTAGCTAACCAATCAGCGCAAACATTAGCTTCACAAAAAATGTGAGAGATAACATAATTAAAAGTGACAGAGAAAGCTTAAGCTTCTAATAAATAAAAATTCTCAGGATTACCAGGAACCATATTATTAATAATCTGTATAAGAAGCAAAGCATCAACCTCAATCCAAAGAAATCTAATACCTAAATTAGTACAAATATTCAGCCCAAGGAGAAGAGCATGAATTTCAGCAGAAATCGCAGAATTGCAAATAATGGGGGCCGAGAAAGTGCAAAAACTTTACCAACCTCATCTCTAATAATACCGCCAGCACAGCACCGTTGGGCCAAGAGAACCGAGTATTAAGTTTATATACGGAGGTTTGGGTTTTATCCACTTCACCATCTTACAATAGCAGCAGTGTAAATATCAGCAAACTGAATGCCCAAAGAATTGGCCAAATGAACACAGTTTTTGAAATTCTTCTTAGAAATAAGTTTGTAAGAATGCATTTGAAGAATTTTGTGTTTAACATTAGAAATAATCGTAGTGGCATCCATAACAATATTGTTATGCTTAGCATCGTTGCGAGATTTCCAAATAACAAAACAATTAAAATGGGGATAAGATTAAAATGTGACCTTTAGAGTTTTGGAACCAAGTTTTGATAACAGAAATAAAATCATCATGCGTACAAGCAAAGGTCTATAAGCAATATTCCCAAAATAACTCCAAACAGTTTGGGCAATGACACCAGACACAAAAAGGTGATCAATGTCTCAATATCCGAGCAGCAATGACATTTAGAGGATAGTTGGAAACCTTTCATTTGAAGCCTAAAATCCACAGGAATGTATCCTTTGATACATCTCCAAATTAGAATTGAATAAGATAAAGGAAAGTTCATATGCCAAATAGCCGAGTAAATAGTAGAACATTCCTTTTTAATTCTGAAAGAATTCCAAACATCTTTAACATAAAATTGGCAGAATTAGATAAAGAAATAAAATTAAATCTTTATCTTGCGTTTGCAGAGGGACCTCTAAAATTTTATCAACATGAAGGGAGGACCACCTCTCTAAGCTTGGCAATATCCCACAAGCCATTTTGAAAAAACTGAGAAACTTTATCATTACTAAGAGAATGCGTATTCAGCATATTGTCAATAGAAGCATACCCAAGCCAATTATCTTGCCAGAAATAAATATCACCTTTGCCAAGGCCCCATTGTATGAAATGTTCAGCCTCCCACTTAATATTGCACATCCTCTTCCAAATAAGGAGTCAGTATTTCTATAAAAGCATAACGAGGGATGAGTATTCAGGCAGTACTTAATATTCATGAAACGAGCCCAAAGACTGACGTTAGATCTAAAAGAAAACCATAATTTAAAAGAAAAAGCTTTAGCCGAATCCGTTAAGGATTTGCAACCAAGGCCACCTTCCGACAACACACCACAATTTATCCCAAGAGGACCAATGAATGCCTTTGTTGTTAAAAGAAGAGCCCCAAAAAAACTTGTTTAAAATCCTCTCAAGCTTGGTACAAATGGAAATAGAAGGAAATAAGGTATGAAATAGATAAACAGGCATCGAGTTAAGAACAGACTTAATCAGAGTGAGCCTACAACCATAAGATAAAACTTAGAGGGCCAATTGTTAAGCTTTTGCACATCTTAGAAAAAATGTTATCAAAAAGAAAATCCTTTTTTTACCTTTATAGATGGGGGTGCCAGGTACGTAATGGGTAAAGCTTTAGACATAAAACCACATAATCTTGAATTCTTTGAATTCTGTTCTGATTGACAGAACTGCTAACAATAAAAGTGCTTTTAGCTTTGTTAAGATAAAATAACCATATGATTATAAAAATTGGCAGGAAATTCAACAGTAAAGAGATGTGTTAATAGAACCATTAGTGAACAGAATGAAATCATCAGCAAAGCTAAGGTGAGTATAGGTAAACCTCTAATAGTACGATAATTTAAATTAGGATGTCTCAAAAATAAATCGTTAAGACCTCTAGAAAGAAATTCCATAGCAATAATGAGAGAGCAGGAGACATATGTTCACCTTGTCTTAAGCCTTTGGTAGATTTGAAAAACCATTAGCTTGCCATTAATAATCACAGAGAAAAAACAATTTTCAATACTATTTTTGATAAGAGAAATAAAAGATCGCTAAAACTAAAAAGAGAGAGAACCTCATGAGGAAATTCCAGTTTAGGTTGTCATACGCTTTAGACACATCAAGTTTAAAAATAACATTGCCACCTTTAGTTTTAACATTGATATCATGAGTAATTTCTTGA
Organism: Dendrobium nobile; assembly: GCA_022539455.1. Lineage (NCBI taxonomy): Eukaryota > Viridiplantae > Streptophyta > Magnoliopsida > Asparagales > Orchidaceae > Dendrobium > Dendrobium nobile. The sequence continues at coordinate 10,694,546 of CM039721.1, read as the reverse complement.
GCTAACAAAATTTATCAAAGATGCTACGACCTTTAACAAAACCCTTTGATTCAAAGAGATAATGCTAGGCAGAATGGAAATAAGTCTATTCGCAATGATTTTAGAGTTCAGCTTGTTGAGAAAAGTACACAACTTATAGGTCTAAAATCATGCCAGTGATTAGGCCATCACATTTAGGGATCAGCAAATATAAGTCGAAGAGAAAAATTTAGGTAGGGGTTACCAGCAAAGAAATCCTCCACAGCATTAATAACATCCTCTTTGATAATATCCCAATTATCTTGGAAGAATTTTTGAAACCATCAAGACCAGCCACCGCACACTATTGAGATCCTTGATAACTCTAAAAATCTCCTCTTCAGAAGGAGTTTGGCAAAGCATAATATGTCATCCTCAGAAATAATGTTGGGAATAATAGGAGTGTTAGACAAAGGCAACAAATAGACGAGCTGGTAAAAGTATTCTAAAAGTAAGCCACACCAGAATTGCAAATAGCCTCATCAGAAAAGAACAGACCCATCAACATCAATAATTTTATGAATATGGCATCAAAAATTCTTCTTGTTGGCTAAAGAATGAAAAAATTTAGTGTTTCTATCACCTTCCACAATAAATTTGCATTGGACTTTTGATTCCAATACCATCTTCTTGACGTTGGAGAAGAAGAAGAAGTCTTTAGCTTGGTTCAAATCGGTCATGTTATCAGAACTGGGGTTACTTTGGAAAATATTCTCTAAATAAGAAACCTTGTTCTCGATCTTAAACAAATAAGTTTTTTGCGCGCAATCGCACTTTATTGCCCTCACTATC
>CM039721.1:9979758-10089733 GCA_022539455.1 Dendrobium nobile | reverse complement strand
CTGGGTTTTGTTTAAAGGTAGAGAACTATAGTGATAATGTTTTGTTGGCGCAAGAGCTTACCCATGATCTTAACACTAAGTCGACGGGGGTAACATTATTTTTAAGCTTGATATCACCAAAGCTTATGATAATTTAGATTGGAATTTTCTTTATAAAAATCTTGGATCTTTTTGGTTTTTTAACCAAAATTTTATTTTGTTGATCAAAAATAGTATTGAAACTGTTTCTTTTCGGTGATCATAAATGGTAAAACGCTATGGTTATTTTTAAATCTTCTAAAGGTCTCGTCAAGGGGATACTATTTCTCGGCTTTGTTTATTATGCTATGGAATACTTATCTGAGGGTTGGAGCTTTGATTTAAAGATATAAAGCCAGGCAGCAATTTAGCCAATCTATTCGCAATAATTTTAGAATTCAATTTGTTAAAGAAAGTGCACAGACTTATGGGTCTAAAATCACTCCAGTAATTAGCCCCTTCTTTTTTCTTAATAAGAACAATATTCGAAGAAGAAAAAAATTTTAGGATAAGGATTACCACTAAAAAAATCTTGCACAGCAGCAAATAACATCAATTTTAATAATTTCCCAAGATTCTGAAAAAACAACGTAGTGAAGCCATCAGGACCAGCAGTCGCATCACCATTCATATCCTTTATACCTCCAGGATTTCATTTTCAAGAGGAATTTGGCACAACAAAATATTATCAGCATCAGAGATCAAATTCGAATAATGGACGGGTTATGCACCTGTTCCATCACAACATTATTATTAAACATATTAAGGAAGAAATCCCACCCAGACTTACTAATATCATCATCATTATCAAGTAAATCCCATTACTATCGCGAATTTTATTGATTCTATTATTAATTTTGTTTTTATTAGCAAATAAGAATGAAGAATTTAGTGTTTCTGTCACCTTCCATCACAAATTTCATATTAGCCTTTTGTTTCCCAAAGGATTCCTCTTGAGCTTGAAGTTGACTAAGCAAAAACTTAGCTTGATTAAGATTGAAAAGGTTATCCTCACTCGAATTGGCCTCAAATATATCCTCCAAATCCAACACTTTCTGCTCAGCTTGGAGTATGTTAGAAAAAACATTTTTAAAAACATTTTTATTCCAATATCTAATGCATTGTTTCAATCTCGCCAACTTAGCCCACAGTCTTAACATACCAGAAATGGAGTTATCAGGAAATATAGGAGCATTCCAATTAACTTGAAGCATCTCGTTAAAATTCTCATGCAATAACCACATATTTAAAAATCTAAAAGCAAAAGAACCAGTTTGACTAGTCACATTAATATTAAGAAAGCATAGGAGATGATCAGAAAGAGTACGACTTAAATGCTCAACATTAGTAGAAAAAAATTTGGAAATCCAATCATTATTAAAAAGAATTCTATCCAGCCGTTGCCAAAGATTAGCCCTGTACCAAGTGAAAGGACTACCAAAGAAACCAATATCGTTAAGCTGACAATCATTTATCATAGTATTGAAGTCTTCCATAGCATTGGCATTAGGAAGAGCACCTCCCCTCCGTTCACTAGCATTAGAAATGATATTGAATCCCTCCCACACACCAAGGGCCAGTGATGTTGTTAGAAAAATTGCAAAGTTGTTCCCAAAGAACCAGTCTATTAGTTCTCGTGGAAGCAGCATAAACAAGGAAGAAAAACAGTTCATATTAAAAACCATTAACATGACAATGAACAACTTGAGGAAAAATCGGCAACAATATTTAGTTCAATATTCTTATGCCAAGATCCAAATTTTGTTAGAGCAATTACCAAAATGCATATGAAAACCCAGAAATGAAGCAGTTTCAGCTAATTTGTCAATAGCAACAAAAGGTTCAAATACACTAAAACATGAATATTATGGATCCTACACAAATTTTTTAACTCTAATTTTTGGAGTCTTTACAACCTATCCCTCTAACATTCCATAAAAGAGATTTAATCATTACAATCCTTGTAAGAAGTTTGAGCTCTAGTGTTTCTCGGGGTAGCAGAGTATAAAATTTTGCATTTTTACCTTTTTTTTCCCCCTTTCATCGAAAAAGCTTCTTCAGTTAACAAATAATCTTCCTTACTATTTTTAGCAAAAGATGAAGAAGCCATACCATGATTATACGGTGAACCATATCTGTTTTTAGAGGGAGGAACAAATTCACCTTCTTCGACATGCTCATTGTCCATCTCCTCACCATCATTTTTCGATTGCTCCAAGTCCTGTCTAGCAAGAAGAGCATTTTCAATGGCCACAGAATTAGACAATAGTAGGCATATCATTAAGCATATCATCAATCAATATAAACAGTTTAGGATCAGTTTGAGAAATGTCATTTGAAGACTGAACTAAAGCAACATTAGCAATATTTCTATCCTCCATCAGCATCTCCATATTACCCACATCCCCTTTACCAATTTCAGGAGGATTAACAAAAATCTTCCTTAGCCGTCTCCCTATTATCCACTTTCCCATTCGTTTCCTGTAAAAGACTAACAGAATTATTTGTAAGAACCACGGGAGCAGTAGTAGGGTAGTTCACTGCAATGATTTATTTTCTATGGAATTATCAATAGGAACATAAACTTGTTTAGACTCATTCCCACCGGAATTCCTGTTATTAGGCACAACAGACTTCTTAAGCTCCGGATTCAATTTAAAACAGTCAACTTGAGCATGGCCGTGAATTTTACAGTGATTGCAAAATTCAGAAACTTTTTCCAATTCAACCTTTTGCAAATACCCGTAAGCCTTAGAACCGACCCAAACCTCCTTGGGATGCTTTTTCGAAATGTCAACTTCCACAAGCACTCTAGCAACAGATGGTCGAGTCCTAGCAGCAGTAGCCTGATCCGTTTGCAAATGGTCTACCAAAAATAGAACCCAGGGCATGTAAAACTTTAGAGTTAAAGAAATGTAAACGAAGATTAGGAAAGAAATCCAAACCGCACGATAGGAGATTCCTCCTTAATATCAAAAAATGGAGTCCACTTTAAGATGCGCATCTGACAGTTAAGAATGAAGTATGACCTTCTCGCAAAAACCCTACTATAATCAAAGATCGTTAGATAGTTGGATAGCTACATGTCTCGAGTCCAAAAGCCCCACCGAATAAAATCCAGTAAGCTTAAGAGAAGAAAAAAAATTCCTAATGGCATCCAGATTAGGTCTACGGACACCAAATTTACCGACCAGAGTAAATTGAAACGGAGACGCCAGTTTTAAAAACTTCTTCATCAGATAGGAGCACCGCAGGGAAACCATTAAAGACATCTTGCTTAATATTAGGGAAAATATCACCTGATTGAGTCCCTTCAAGAACTTCTTTGAAAGATCGAGAAGAAGGAATATCTTTAGCGTCATCGGAACCCAGATTGAAAAAGCCAGCCTTCTTCGCAGTCGAAGGGGCGTTTTCCCCCACGGATTCGGAGGAGGAACACCTGCCATGAAACCACGCCCCACAGGGCCACGAACCGAAAGGAAAAGCCAAAATGGAACACACCTTGGCGAAACCAGAACCGATCGGCAAGAGAAACAGGGAAGGAACGAAGCGAGAAAGGTGGTGACGGCGGAAACCCTAAATCGCACTCGGGGAGCGGGGAGGCCTCGCACTTACTGATGAGAAGCGAACAAGATTTCAACTCAGTTTTATTTATTTTTAAGAAAACATTATTAAAATTTCGTTTGGGTATGCTTGTTTTCTTAAAAGCATCAACATAAATTTTTTTTTTTTTTTTTGTCACAATATTAATAGAAAAATCATGGTAATTATTCTTAAGCGAAATAATATTATTTAAACAACTAAACAAATATAACTATTATTGATAAAAACAGTTTATTCTCCTTCTAAATAAATATAAAAGATTATTTAATGCTACCTCCTCTGCCATGTCATTTTTTGCATGCTTGTGCTTCTAAATCGATGAGAAGAAGGTTTCTAACCATTATCAACAACATCATCCCATGAGACAAAAATTTTATAATTGTTGATATATTAATGATAGTAATCTTATAATTACTAATACTCATTATCATATTTAAACAATAATTAATTTTTTTAATATAAAGGAAATCAAATTTTAAGATTAAACACCGAACTACAAATTAGGTTTTGTGATTTAGTAATCTCTATTTTTCTACTTATATTTAAATTTGTAACTTGTCTAAAGTCCACCTTATCTAAGATATAGTGTGTTGGATATGAGATATTATTTTATTCTTTGTAAAAAAAAAAAAATTCTTAGCCTCAGGTTACTTATGAAAATGAACTGAGAATCGAACCATTTCTTGGCTTCAAGTATTTAATGTCCTGAATTTGAGTAATAACAATTCAATTTGATTTCAACTGATTCATCATAAAAAGAGGATGATGAATGATCAAAGTTCAAGAAATTAAGGAATTTAAGATGTTATTTTTTTTTTACATTATTTGATTTACAAACATGAAATAGATAAAGTCTTACTAAATTTAATTGAAGAATTTTAGAAAGATCGAACTCTTTAATTTTGATGCAATGTCTAAATTAAGTAACAAATGATGTCATAACAGTACATTACCTTACTTTGGAAGCCGCCTGACTAATTATTATTGTAAATAAGTCGCATAATTACCTTACAAGTTAACTCGAAGCTGTCTGTTTCATTTAGCACTTGGATTTCATTATCCCATGAGAAACACGTTTTAAATCTTTCTAATTTTTTTTAGTCTGTACGAGGATTAGGATCTACCATGCAAGAGGTCTATCTGGACTTAAAACTCCGACAAGCTTACATGGAACCTTTTTTTCTTTTGAAGTCCTCCGTCCTCCCATCACAGCTAATACTTTTTTTTTTTTTTTTTTCAATTTATGGCTCCAGAACCACCTGAGCAATCTATGTAGATAGCCTAAACCCTGTGGTAATTTTTATATGAAGTAGAAAAATCTTTTTATAATTCTTATCACTAAGCTTTAATTTAAAGTCAAGTACAGGAGACAATGAACTTCTATACTGTTGAGATGTAGGAGGTCTCTTAAGATTGGGAACTCTTTGATTTGATAGATACATTCTTGATAGGACTTTCTTTCAAGATTTTCTTGAAATGAATAGAAGATCGACAAAATTAAAGCTGCTATAACGTGTCTCAAATAATAAAATTTGACTTTAAAAACTTAATTATATAAATTACTTTGATTAAGCCATATGTTTTATTTTTTTATAACATATTACATGGATAATTTAATATCTACTTAATATTAATTTTTTTTACTCAGCTCTAATTTTCAATATTTTTATAATATTTTTTTTATTTAAAAACTCAATGAAAAAATATAGATTCATGTAGATAATTTAACATAATGGTATAAAGAGTTGATGCTATTTTTATTATAAAAAAAATCTATTTTCTCAACTTCAAACAGACAATCTAAAGTATCAGGTAATTACTTCTTCTTTAATTGAGTTTAAACTTTAATAAATTTAAGCATACTTCATTTCTTATTTATTTTAGTTACATATTTCTTATATATATAAATAGAAGAGATAAGAAACAACAGCCAACCATTCACCAGAACCCAGCCATGAAAAGCCAACCATGAATCCTGTAAGAATACACATTCCAGAAACAACAACCATCAATCCCCAGCAATCCCCACCCAGGAACCACCAGAACAACCAGAACTAGCAGAACACAACACCCAGAACAGAGGAACAAACCCAACAACAGATACTTAACGCACATTAACATAAGGCACACTACTCTTATCCAGATTAATCAAACCTTTAATCTGGACAGTGAGGTTATTAAAAGATAACTCAGTAATGCCATGAAACTTACAGCCAAACAGAGCTAACACCCTAGCAGCAGAATTGACCACAGGGCAAACGACATTAAAATGGCAATTCATAGAGCCCTAAAAAAACTGGATGTTTCTACGGATATAGAAGTAAGAATACCCACAAGTACCACCTTCCCCTTCAATTAACGCTTTAAGGTCCTCATTAAAGTTACACTCAATCACAATATTCAGAATATCTAAACCAGCACAGGGATTAAGCCCGTGGCAGACAACCAACATCATACCAGCACGCTTATCAGCTGCCATGATTTTACCAGCAAAACCCAAAACATAATCCCCACTACAGTTTCTAATCAATCCACCAATACACCAATTACTCCCAACCAGGGAAATATCAAAATTCAGTTTAAAACAGTTAAGAAGAGGTTTCAGCCAAACAACAAAATTATTCCCATGACTGCTATAAGAAGAATCACAATTAATCCCAAAAGCCTCCAAAGTAAACAACACCTTGTTAAAACTTTTATAGGATAAAAGATTAGCAGTAAAAAGAGAATTCACCTTCTCCTTAACTCTAAAAATAATGTTTTGGTGATCCATTACATTACCATTAAAACAGGAATCATTTCTAGCAAACCACAGAAACCAAAAAATCAGAAGAGGGATAACATTTATAATATGACCTTTAACACCCACCATCCAGCCCTCCAACATATGCTGGACCGAACAATTAGGATCCCAGAAATTCACCCGAAAAAGGTCCTCAAAGTAATTCCACACCTTGATAGCAATAGGGGAAGACACAAAAACATGCTGTAAACTTTCAACATTAGAGCAACATTGACATTTAGAGGTAATAAACAAACCTCTATTCCTAAGAAGCTCATCAGTAGGAATAAACTTCTTCATAATTCTCCAATTAAAGACAAACCGTAGTAGGAATACTCTTATGCCACATCATTTTATAAGGTTTGATAGGATTTTTTTTATTTCTAAAATCATGGCACGCATCTTTAGTCCGGAAGATACCATCTTTAGTAAAAGTACAAAGTAAAATATCTTTAGCCATACGGTTAAGAGGAAGTTTAGAAATGAAATTGCAAATAGAAAGAGGGACCACATAAGATAACTTCTCCATATCCCAACCATTATCAGAAAAAAAGAAATTAACCTTAACCATACTCGTAGAAATAGTATTCAGAAGAGAATCAATGAAAATCCCATTAATCCAACGATCCTGCCAGAATACCTTCCCCAAGGCCCCAAGCTAAACAGGGTTCAACTTTCCATTTAATCTGAACCAAACGTTGCCAGACTTTAGAATGCCCTTTAGAAGAAATACAAAGGGAAGGGTGATGAACTCCACAATATTTATTCTGCATAAACTTAGCCCACAAATTAACATTAGCCCTAAAATTATACCACAATTTAAAAGAAAAAGCATAAGCCATATCAGTCATAGACTTGCAACCAAGATCACCTTCCGGTTTAATCCCACAACACTTATCCCACGAAGACCAATAAATTTTAGAATTGATAGTAGATCCCCTCCAAAACAATTTGTTGAGAATCCTATCAATCCTCAAACACACATTCTTAGGGGGAAAAAGAACTTGAAAAGAATACACAGGAATCGAAGCAAGAACACTTTTAATAAGAACCAGTCTACCACCAAAGCTCAAAAACTTAGAATCCCAAGAAGACAAACGATTATGCACCTTAGAAATTAAGTCATCAAAAAGAAAAAATTTCTTTCTACCTTTGAACAACGGAATACCTAAGTACTTTAAAGGCAAGACAGGTTGAGAGAAACCCGAAAGGTTCTTGATATCCATCACTCTATTATGATGAACATTCTTAGAAATCACAAACCCACTTTTGGCTTTGTTAAAAATAAGACCACTCACCACTTCAAATTGCTCAAAAAAACTCAAAACTTTAGAAACCTTATTTTTCGAAGCATTCATGAAAATAATGAAGTCGTCAGCAAAACATAAATGAGAGATATTGATGCCACCCAAAGTTCTAAAATACATACTTGGAGATTTACTGAACAAAACAGAAACCCCCCTAGACAAATAGTCCACAGCAAGAATAAAAATAGCTGGAGAGATAGGATCCCCTTGCCGCAAACCATGGGAGGATTTAAAAAACCCGTGACACTTGCCATTCAAAATGATGGAGAAGAAGGGTCTTTCAATGCAATGACTAATAAGAGAGATAAACTTGTCATCAAAACCAAAAAAATTCAACATTTTATAAATAAAGCACCAATTAATGTTATCATACGCCTTAGCAATGTCAAGTTTCAAAATCATATTTCCCCCTCTGATCTTAATATCCAAGTCTTAGCAAAATTCTTGCGCAATCAAAATATTGTCCACAATCGCACGACCTTTAACAAACCCCATTTGATTGGGGGAAATGAGTTTAGGAAGAAGGATAGAGAGATGGTTAACCAAAATTTTAGAAATTAATTTGTAAAAAATAGTACATAAACTAATGGGCCTAAAGTCATTCCAAGTATTAACATTATTACTCTTAGGAATTAAAGAAATAGAGGTTGAAGTGAAAAACTTGGGAATCGGGGTCCCATTAAAAAAATCCATAACCGCATCATAAACATCTTCATAAATAAACTGCCACAAGTGTTGAAAGAACTTAACCGTATAGCCATCTGGACCGGCCACAGACTCAGCATTCATATCAAATAAAGCATTTTTCACCTCCTCCAAAAGAGGTGCAAAACAAAGACTCCTATTCTCCTCTTGATTCACAATACAAGGGATAAAAGAATGATCAACAACGGAGGACGGACAAAATTTTTTGTTAAGATGATTTTGAAAAAAATTAACAGCAAGGTTAGCAATCTCATCACCATTATCAATAAAAGTACCATCACCATGATCAATTTTATGAATATCATTAATAGCTCGCTTCTTGTTAACCAAAGCATGAAAATAACTAGTATTATTATCCCCTTCCGCCAAATATTTAATAGCAGCCTTCTGTTTCCAATAAGTCTCTTCCTGGCATTGAAGGTTAGTGAAGACCATTTTGGCCTCCTTAAGAACCGCAAAATTGGCATCCGTGTGGTCATTTTGGCAACAGGCCTCAAGAGCATTAATCTTCTCTTCCACCTCCTTAATATTAGAAAAAACATTTTTAAACATGTTCCGGTTCCACCAATTTAGAACCATCTTAAGCCTTTTAAGCTTAGCCCAAAGTCTAAGCATGCCAGAAATAGAGTCATCAGAAAAAACAAGCGCAAACCAATTAGTGTGGACTACATTAATAAATGAATCATGAGCTAACCACATGTTCTAGAATCTAAAACGAGAATTTAAACCAACAGAATTAAAGTTAACATTAATGAGCAAGGGGGAATGGTCAGATAGCGTACGACTCAAATGCACCACCTTAGTAGGATTGAAAACATTAATCCAAGCGTTATTAAAAAGAACTCTATCTAACCGTTGCCAAAGATTGCCCCGATTCCAAGTAAATTTGTTATCGGAAAAGCCTATGTCAATAAGATTACAATTCATAATCATATCATTGAAATCTTCCATAGAACGATAAATAGGATGCAAGCCCCCAACACTCTCAGAGGGATTAATAATAGTATTAAAATCCCCTCCAACCAACCAAGGTAAAGTACAAATACTGTGAAAATTAACAAGTTGATCCCACAAAATTCTTCTCAAAGAACTAGACGTAGCAGCATAAACAAAAGAAGCAACACATTGAAAATTGGAAGATTCAATATTACAAAGAAGCGCTTGAGTAAAATCCTCAATAAAATCAATCCTCACAAAATCTTTCCAAAAAACCCAAATTTTATTAGAAACATTAGCAAAAGCATGCTTAAAACCCAAAACTTTAGCGGTATTGAACAATTTATCCCTAGAGATGAGAGGTTCAAGAAAAACAAGCACTGAAATATTATGAATACGACATAAATTTTTAACCCTGAGCTTGGAGGAAGGACACCCAATCCCCTACACATTCCAAATGATCGTATTAAACATGAAAAAATTAAATTAATGAGTAGTATGTGAACGTGTAGCCCTAGAAGATTGTAAAATAATGTTTCTAGGTTTTCTACCTCTCTTACCCCTACCTTTGGAAAAACTCATATCATTATCCTCTCTAGCATAGCATTTAGCGTTAATTTCAATTTCCGTATCCATAAAAGCATCACAGTTATAATGATCAGTTAAAAGAAAATCAATGTTCATATCACCAGTTGAGGGATCCAAACCAGAGTGGTCACCTTCTAAAAAAAGGACCCCATCTTCCACCGTCGAAGTATTATAGAGCCTTTGATCTATAATAGGCAAGTTAACATGAGAATCAACATAAAAAAAAACATGAGAATCAACATTAATAATATGGGAATCCTCTATATTATCAGTAGAATTACAAGCCACAATGTTAATAGCATCGGTATTGCACAACTCCAAAGCCTTTGAAGAAACAACTTCCCCCTCATCAAGAACAACAACCAAATCATTAGAACAATTAACAATTTCAAAATTAACCCATTTTTCTTAATCTAAAATATTATTAGCAACATGTAAAGCCGTGTTAGAATGAGTTTGAACCATAGAATCTGTAAAACTTTATCAATAACAGCATTATTAGGAATGATAGAAGCCGATTTGGAAACATTAGATAAAGCAGGGATAAAATTAACATTGTCTTCCCCCTCATTACCACTGTTAGCAGCACCCATTACCGGGTCTGCCTTCTCCAAATTGATCTCTACCGAAGGAATAGGGACATCAGCACCCTTACTAACCACCTTACCATTTTCATTCTACACACTTTTCTCCTTACGCAAATTAGGATGTAAACGAAAACATTCCTTTATCGCATGACTGTGCATCTTGCAATGAGAACAAAATATGGGTAAATTTTCAACTTCCACCTTTTGATAGTAACCATTCATTTCAGAACCTATCCAAATTTCTTGCGACTGTTTTTTCGTAACATCCAATTCAACAAGAACTCTAGCCACTGAAGGTCTCGACAGAGAAGCCGTTGCTTGATCTGTCTGAAGCGGCCTACCAAATACAGAAGCAAGACCAAAAAGGATGTGTGAATTAAAAAAATGCAAACGAAGGTTCGGAAAGGCTATCCACACCGTTGCAATGGGAGACTCCTCCCTCACATCAAAATCCGGTGACAACTTAAACAACCTCATTTGACAACCCTGGATGTAGTAAGAACGACGAGAGAAAATACGGCTATAGTCCAAGTCATTAGCTAATTGAATAGCTATATGTTTAGGATCTAACAAACCAACATTAAAGGATCCCGAAAGTTTTAAACCAAAAAAGAATTTGCGAATGACATCCAGGTTAGATCTGCGTAACATAAACTTTCCAACCAGAGTAAAACAAAAAGGAGCGGCCAGTTGATGAACAATAGCTTCCTCAAAAAGCAAAGCAGGGCACCCTTTAAAAGAGGAGTGAACAAAATGAACTTTCAAAGAAGAAGAAGATCCAGCCGAAACCACATACTTAAAAGATCTAGATTTACCAGTAAGGATAGGAGGAACAGCCGGGTAAGACGACGTCGGAGACGTCATCGCCCCCCCCCCCCCCCCCCCCCCCCCCAACGAAAGCACAAAAATAATCCAAACCACTAAAAGGGCGAAAACCCAAAAGAACAGGGGAAAAAACCAGAGAAAGAACCGAGAAGGACAGTCTAGAGTAAAGAACGAGTTTAACAGTGATTGGAGGAAGCAACGAAGGCAGGAGAAGAGATCGGAAGAAGATCAGAGCGCCTCACTTAACACAACAGCGGAATCGCCTCAAAATCACCAGACGAGGCGGCTAGGGTTTTTGCAAGACGAAGATTGGGAACTCTTTGATTTGATAGATACATTCTTGATAGATGGACTTTCTTTCAAGATTTTCTTGAAATGAATAGAAAATCGATAAAATTAAAGCTGCTATAACGTGTCTCAAATAATAAGATTTGACTTTAAAACTTAATTATATAAATTACTTTGATTAAGCCATATGTTCTATTTTTTTATAACATATTACAAAGATAATTTAATATCTATTTAATATTAATTTTTTTTATTCAGCTATAATTTTCAATATTTTTATAAAAAAAAAAATTTATTTAAAAACTCAATGAAAAAATAAAGATTCATGTAGATAATTTAACATAATGGTATAAAGAGTTGATGTTATTTTTATTACAAAAAAATCTATTTTCTCAACTTCAAACAGACAATCTAAAATATCAGGTAATTACTTCTTCTTTAATTGAGTTTAAACTTTAATAAATTTAAGCATACTTCATTTCTTATTTATTTTAGTTACCTATTTCTTATATATATATATATATATATAGGCTTTCCCTCCCGTCATGCTGCTCTGGCGATTTGGAGGCGATCTAGGGTTTCATCGTCGTACTCTCTGGCTGGCCTTCTTGGCGCGGTGTTTTCCCCACTTTTCGCTTGTATTCTTAATCATTATTCTTTGCTCGTTGTTTTTTGTGTTTGGTTTTGAGATTTTTCTGGGGTTTTTGGGTTCAAGGCTATGACGACTCCGTCGTCACCCCTTCCTTCGGCCCCTTATGTTGGTAAGGGGAAATCTCGATCTTTCAAGGATGTCATAGCTGGTTCTGCTTCATCTTCTTCGAAACTTAAATTTGTGTATTCCACATTTAAGGGTTACCCGGCTCTCTTGTTTGATGATGATGTGGTCTCTCAACTGGCTGCTCCTTTCTCTTTAACTTTGGTTGGTAAGTTTTTGCCGAGACATCCCAATCTCAATGTTATACAGAAATTTTTCTCTAATCTAAAACTGTCGAATTCATTCTATATTGGTTTACTGGATCAAAGGCATGTTGCGATTCAACTCTCTAATGACATAGACTATAGCCGAATTTTTGCTAGAAGATCTTATTATATCCAGGCATGTCAAATGCGGTTGCTAAAATGGACACCAGATTTTGAAGTTAGGGAAGAATCCCCTATATCGCATGTTTGGATTTCTTTTTCGAATCTCTGACTTCATTTCTTTAATTCTCAAGTTTTATATAGTTTGGCTTCGATTTTTGGAATATCGTTACAAACCGACCAGGGTACATCAGATGTTTCTCTGCCTTATGTAGCTCGGGTTTTGGTTGAGATGGACATCTCCAAAAAATATCCCACGTATATTTGGATTGGGTCGGAATTGAAGGGATATTTCCAAAAAGTTGAATTTGAAAACCTTCCTATTTTGTGTTCTTATTGTAAAATGCATGGTCATAGTATTAATGAATGTTTTAAGAAGCATCCTCATCTTCGTAAGGAGAATGATTCTTCTAACAAACCACAAAGGACCGATGTGGATTTGATTCATGTTGAAAATTATGAGCATTTGGAGCGATTTGACTTGAAACCAAATGAAAATTGTGAGTCTAATATTATTCAAGCTTGTTGTGTTCCTACGGTAATTGATGAGGATTTGATTCTTGTTGAAAATCTTATGCATTTGGAGGGATCTAAATTGAAACCGATTGAAAATTGTGAGGCTAATATGCATCTAGTTTGTGTGGAACCTACGATTGCTAATGTGGGTGCTGTCCCTAATGAGCAAGAAGTCCTTGTTAAACCTTCATCTGATTTATCTAATATGGAAGTTCCGATTTTGGTGGTTGGAGCTAACCATAACAAGTATAGAGTTGATTTTACTGCAACTTGTTATATTAACAAAAATTGTCCTGAAATTAATGAAATGGTTTTAGCTAATATCTCTATTAATGGCTCCAATTTGAATGAGCATGAAAATGCTAAAGTTATTCAGGTGGAGAAAGACTTGCTTGAAAAGGAGAATACTGCTATGATTGGGTTTCTTGGAGGAAGGTGAATTGGCAAGGGAGGAGGAGAATCATTTAAATGTGGTTGATGATGGTAAGCTTATCTTATATATTGAAGATCTCCTTATGGAGGATGAATGTCCTCAACTAGAACCCAAACATGACAATAAGCATCCCACTGCCTCTAATTATAATAGTGATGATTTTGCTGACATCGACGATATGTACATTGTTGTTAAATCTTATGCCAAAGATGACTATGACACTAGTTTTTCCAAACCTCAGAATATGAGAGGTAGGAAAAGCAAAAAAAGTATCATACAGCCTTCTAGAAATAGTTGTCGCTCGAATACTTCTTCTTAACTTATTTTTTATTTTTAAAGCTATTATTTGGAATGTGAGGGCCATTGGTTGTCCCTCCTCTAGAGTTAGAGTTAAGAATTTTGTCGTATCTATAATATTTCTATTTTTGTTTTGCTTGAGCCGTTAATTAATAGCTCCAAATTACCCTCTTCTGCTAGAATTTTGGGTTTTAAGCATTTTGTTTCTAATTCTACCAATAAATTTTAGGTTTTTTGGAAGGATCATGTTAGAATTGATGTTATTTGTGACTTTACTCAGGTTTTGCATTGTAGTATATAATTTCTGAATTTGAATTGGTTTGCCTCTTTTATTTATGCTACTTCGGCCCGTACTACTAGACGGATTTTATGGGAACAACTAAACAATTTCAATAGTATTTGTAACTTATTTTGGCTTATTGGTGGTGATTTTAACATGATATCTAATCCTTCTAAGCGTTTGGGGGATTCTCCTCCTAATTCTCTTGCTATAGAGGAGTTAAACAATATGATTATGGATTGCAATTTGATTAACATTGGCTTTACTGGTAATCAATTTACTTTGAATCATGCTCATTTATGACAGCATTTGGATCGTGTCTTGTTTAATGACAATTAGTTTAATTCTTTTGATATTATCTCGGTTGAGCATCTCAATAGAACCCTTTTTGATCACTCGCCCTTACTTATTACTATTAAAGCTAGACATTTGAATTCTATTCCTTAATTTAGATTTCAAAATATATGGATGCTTCATGTTTCTTTTATTGGACTAGTTCAGGAAAATTGGAATGCTCCTATTTTTCTTGATAATTCTGTGATTGGCATGAAGAGGTTTTGGCTCAAGCTTAAAAGATTGAAACAAGTCCTCAATTGGTGGAATCGTAAAGTTTTCAAAAATCTCTTTACTAATATCCTTGTTAATGAAGATAAGGTTATGTCTTTGGAAAATATCTGTCAAGTCTGTCCTAATAATACTAATTTTAACCAGCTTCAAGAGGCTAAAGCTAGTTTGTTTAAGTTACAAGCTCAGGAGGAAGCCTTTTGGAAGAAGAAAATTTCTGCTAAACACTTGGTTGATGGTGATAATAATACTAATGATTTCCATGCTTTGGTTAATAGGAAAGGGCCAAAAGTTCTATTTCTAAAATCATGCATGATGATGGTTTGTTCACGAAAGAGAGGGAGAAAATTGCTACTTTAGTTGTTCAACATTTTCAAAATAGGCTTAATAAAGTTTTTACCTCTTCTAATATTATTGATCAGGGTCTTATTCCAAACATTATTTCTCAGGAGGATAATGAATTGCTTGTAAATCCTCCCTCTACGGATGAATTAAAGAATATTGTCTGTAACATGAATGGTGATTCGATTGATGGGCCTGATGGGTTTACTACTAAGTTCTTTCAACATACTTGGAATATCATTTTCAATGAACTGTTTACGGCTATTTTGGATTTTTTTTTATTCCCAATTTTTTTACCTCCACGTCTTTGGTCCTTATTCTCAAAACCACCACTGTTTCCACCTGGAATGATTTGAGACCGTACCTATAGGCTTTGTACTTTTTTTAGAAAGCTGATTTCTAAAATTTTCATAAGTATGTTAATTTCCATTTTACCTAAAATTATTTCCCCTTTCCAAATGGGTTTTGTTCAAGGCTGAGCCATTGTTGATAATCTTCTTTTGACGCAATAATTTTGTCATGAGCTAGATGTTAGGGTGAGAGGCAACAACATTATTTGGAAGCTAGATATTATCATGGCTTATGATAACATTGACTGGAGCTTTCTTTACAAGATTTTACAGTTATTTGATTTTAATTATATTTTTATTAATATTATTAAGAATTGCATTGAAAGTTTCTTTTTTTCTATTATTATTAATGGAAAGAGCAAAGGTTTTTTTAAATCCTCTCATGGACTCAGACAAGGTGATCCCTTATCCCTTGCTCTTTTTATTATTATGGGGGATTACTTTTCTAAAGGTTTGTCCAACCTCTTTCAGCATAATCCTAGCCTCTATTTTAGAACCTTAGGTGATTTCCCTATATTGCATTTATGTTTTGCAGATGATTTTATCATTTTTTTTAATGACACTTTTAACCGGATTAATAAAGTATTACACTTATTTAATTACTTTGAGAATGTTAGTGAGCTTTCCTTAAAGAAAAATAAATATTATTTTATTGCTCCTTCGAAAATGTTCAATGATCATATTGGGGCTATCAAAACTTTCTCTGGTTTTATGCAATCTTATTTACCTATTAAATACATTGGGGTCCCTCTCTTTAAAGGTCGTAAGAAGTCTTTTCTGTTTGATGATTTAATCTCCTCCATTCAGAATAGGCTCTTATCTTGGGACTCTATCTTTTTGAGCTTTGGTGATAGGATTATGCTTACTCATAGTATTTTTAATTCGCTTCCGGTTTATAGTTTCCAAACTCTTTAATATACTAAAATGGTTTGCAATATAATCGATGAGATTATCAATAAATTCTTCTAGAAAGGGCCCAATTCTAACACCAAAATTATCTAGGCCTCATGTGATAAATATTGTGGAGTGTTAAAGAAGGTCGCTTTGGGTTGTAAAATCATGTGTGATCTTTCCTATTCCTTTTCTTTCAAATTGTGGTATACTTTACATGCTAATAAAAGTCTTTGGTCTAATTTTATAATGGTTAAGTATTGATGGCTTTGTCTCCATTAACATGTTGGTTGTGGGGGCATCATCTGTGATTATCATGGCAATTTTGTGATAGCTTTCTCCTCTAAAATTCCTAATTGTGGTATTCTTAAGGAGGAAATGGAAGCTCTTTTGCAAGTTATTAAGATATGTTTAGATTGTCATATTACTAATGTTTGGACTGAATCTGATTCCAAGGTTTAAGTGAATATTATTTATTCTAATTAGTTCTATAATATGGTCTCTCTTTTTTTTTTTACTTATTTTGAAATATCATAAATTGTTTGAGACAATGTGTTATAAAATCACTCATATTTGGAGGGAAGGGAATTGTACTAATGATTGTCATGCTAAGAAATGTTCTACTATTACTAATTCTATCATATTTCATAGTTTCTCTGAGCTTCCTCTGGTTAAGGGTATACGGAGGGTTGATATAATGGGGTTGTCTTACTTTAGAAAGGTTGTCTAATTGTTATGGTTTTTTCTATTTTGGCCTTTTTGGGGCATTGGGTAGTAATTCTCTTTACTTCTGGTAGGTTTGGGTCCTGGTTGATGCTTGGTGTTGGATCATGTGCTTTATCCCTGATGGCTAGTTCATTGATTACAAGTTTTCTTTGGTTCTTTTGGTGTACACTGAGTGCCTTTTATTGAAGTTGGTTTTGTGTTGTTATTTGGCTGCTCAGTTGGTTTTGGGCTGAGTTTTGGCTCCTTTTGATTGGGGAAAGAATTTTCTTTATTGGTGGCTCTCTTGTTAAGCTTTTCATTTGGCTGATATATGAAATATGATTGAATTATTTGGTGACAGGAATCTTCTTTGTTCTCTTTTGGTTGTTCGTAGGTTGTTGTGTCTCTCTGGAGTTTTTTATTACTAAATTTAACTATTCTTTTAGTGGTTTGTGCTTGGATGATTTGGCTGCTCATATGTTACTCTAGGTTATCCTTGTTTATGGCCTTTCTCTCTGTCCCTGCTTCTATGTTTACTATAGGTTCAGGTGATTTGCTTTTGTTGCAGGTGATTTTGTTCTTTTTAGTCTCTCAAATCTTTTTTGCTCTCAAATTTTAGGGGGATGGTTCCTATCCTCTAGTAAAATATTTAGGTTTTTTTTTTTTTTTTTTGTGGATTGCATTTGGATAGAGAGTTATGGCTCTTAGGTTTTTCTTTTGTTTTGATTGTAGCTCTTTAGAGTGGTAGTGAGCTATTTATCCCTTTTAAGGACTTATATTATTTTCCTTATATTAATGTATAGGCCTTTGAGTGGGTTTTAATTTTAAAAAAAAATCTATTTCTCTCTCTCTCTCTCTCTCTCTCTCTCTCTCTCTCTATATATATATATATATATATATATATATATATATATATATATATAGTATTTTTTAGGAGTTAAATGTTGGACCCTCTGTTGACGCCTACAACCACCCCAAAGAGCATAAATTTGATAAAGATGACTCAACCCGAATGTAGATTGCTTTGAATCTCATCCAGCTTTTTGGTTTTCAAGGAAAGACTATGGAGGATATCAAGAGTTATTTTTATGTTTTGATAAAAAAAATCTTTCTTTGACGAGTCGGTAATAAAAAGAAGGGGTCTTTCATACTTCAAGATATGATTTGCTACATGAATCGAGCTTGATATATTATGGTGGATTAAAAAGTTCAGACATTTGCATTGTCTTCCTTCTTTTGATCAATGTCCTAATCGGGATCACTACGAGATGCAAGTGGGTATAGAGTTCGGAGCTAAATAATATTAATGAGCTTTGCAAATTAGGAATCTACAATCTTGGAAATGTGAAAAATGTCGAGGAGGACATGTGTTGCCTAATTACGTGCCAAGAAGCTTAATCACCTTCAACCACGCAACAATCTAAAGAAATTAAAGACACATTCATTCATGGGTGTTAGGCCTGCAACGGGAATGAATAACATTGGTTGGAAGGGTTGTACTTAGCTACAAGGGCTAGAATGGCGAATCGAGCAGTGCGCGGGTTGATACCACGCATCACTTGAAGGGTCAAATAACCTCTAACTGTAAAACGGACAGCGTCATTGTGATCAAGACATTGAGTTCTGCTAAGTCGAGGCCCCTCACAATTGAATCGGCCGAGATCGGTCAAAAGGAACAACCGACACCCGAAATTAAAGCACGAAGCTGATCAAATCATGTCGGATCGACAAACGGACTACATTGCTTCTGGAATGCCACTAACATTTAGAGTATACATTTTATTTATTCAATTTGGATCTTCTGAGGTGTTGTTGTGAATTTCAAGGTGATTCAAATATGATGCAAAGACACGCATTACGAGGGAAATAAGGCCTCAACGATGCTCAAACGAAGTCCGATCGCAAAACGGACTACACTGTTGCATTCAGAACGTCGATAAAACCTAAAATACACTGCTAATTCATCCAAAGAAAGTTATGTGGTGAAATCGACATGCAAAAACATATAACAGGTACAAAAGAAAAGAACACGCATATCAAGAAAATTTGCTTCGATGGTAATGACACGATGTCCGATTTACGAACGGACTTCACCAGTGTGTTCAGAACATCCTAAATACCCAAGGATAACATTCAATTTGATTAAATTAATGATGTACGAGAAGGTCGGCAAGTATTTCAAGGAAAAACATAAATCACAAGATAATAATGTGCATGCTAAGGAATTTAGCCCTCGATGTCGACCAAACAATCTCCGATCGATGAACGGATTTCGTCACAGCGTCTGGAATGCCGTCAATACTTTAAATTGACTATCAATTAGCCCAATTAAAATCATACAGTGACCGACGAGGGTC
The DNA here is from genome assembly GCA_022539455.1 of Dendrobium nobile. Taxonomy (NCBI): domain Eukaryota; kingdom Viridiplantae; phylum Streptophyta; class Magnoliopsida; order Asparagales; family Orchidaceae; genus Dendrobium; species Dendrobium nobile. The sequence continues at coordinate 10,070,279 of CM039721.1, read as the reverse complement.
CTAATGCAATAATGCGCATTTCAAGAAAATTAGACATCAGCCTTCACTCTGGCCGAATACTCAACCAGCACCTCACTCTGTCTGAACCTCCTTCCTCTTCGTTTCAATAGCAATTCTCCACTTCCACACAACCCTTTCATCTGTATCCGAGCAACCTACCTCCACTGAATCAGATTTCCGTTTATACCAGACTAGCTCCTTCCCACTTGTTTTGCACATTTGGGCTAGGAGAGTTGTGGGCATACTCTAAACATCTCCACTTAAATCAATAGTGAGCCTTACCCTTTTCCTTCTGTCTTCTTTACTCTTTCATTCATGTGAATGCCTACACCCAAACTCTTTGCTTCTCCACCACAATCACGTGAAGTAATTCCTCTTGGATACCAAAGAAACCTCTTGTTTTGCTGCAGTTCTTTTATTATTATTATTATTTTATTTTCTTAAGATATTATTTTCAGTTAGTAATGTTGACTAGAGTTATTAGTTATTAACGTTTTACCATAGTTAGTAATATTAATTAGGACTATTAGTTATTTTTAATTTAGCTGTTAGTCTTATCCAATAATTTTTTATTTTTTTTTGTAGTTATAAAATCTATCTTTAGTTGTAAAACCTGTTATTAGTTTTAAAATCAGTTATTAGTTTTCTTTTAAATATATATGTCTTTAATTTTGAAATCTGTTTGTTAGTTTTAAAATATGTTATTAGTTTTAAACCCCCCCTCCCCCCCTTCACTCTCTGTGTCGCCCTAAGCGCCGTCTCGGGCGATTCTAGGGTTCCCTTCCTACCTCGGTTTCTCCTGCGCCTCGCGTCCTCTCCGACGGTGCAATCAAGCAATTTGTTCCATTTTTTCCATTGCTGGTTCTCTTTTTCGCTTTCGGCCCTATTTGGGCTAAGCTGCGATGGCGGGGGCTTCCTCCTCGGCGCCCTGGGGAAATGTTGCTACCAAGGTTCAAGACTCGAACAAAGGTTTCTTTAGCTTGGACTCGGAGGTTTTCCTTCTCCTCCAAAATCATGTTCCTTTAAAGATGTTCTCGCTGGATCTTCAGCAGGTGTACCCTACCTTCACTAGTCCCATCTATTTTTAATGGTGTGACGGCTGTTATGCTCTCAGATGATGATGATGATGTTTGAACCTTGCTTCTCCATTTCGTTTCACTTTAGTGTGTAAATTTGGCCTCCGACAGCCAAATTTGGACGTGATTCGTGCTTATTTCAGTAATGTGAAATTGCCGGGTTTCTATTCGATTGGTCTTTTAGATTTCAAACATGTTGCTATTCAGCAATCCAACGATCTTGATTACAATCGTGTTTTTGTCCATAGATCTTATTTTATTCTTAACTACCAAATGTGAATTTTGAACTGGATGCCTTTCTTTGATGTGAAAGAAGAATCCCCTATTGTGCTTTTCCAACAACTCCACTGGAAAGGGGGTCGCTACCGTTACATCCACAGAGAAGGTGGATGTCCTGATTCCTTTGAATTAAGATAACACCCCTTCCACTGTTGAGAAGGTTGGAAATGAAATTTTAATTCCTTCAAAAAATGTTATGGTTTTGGATAATACTCCTTGCAACTCACCCGAGAGATGTTTTCCTTTTTTTTTTTTTTTTTTTTTTTTTTTTTTTTTTGAGAGATGTTTTCCTAATGATAAAACTATTGAGGAAGGTATTGAGCTTCTTAATATTTTTTATCTATTGATTCCATGCTTCATAATGAAGAGAATCCCATCCTCTTGAATATTGTGGATACTAATGATAAGGGAAAGGATAGTGTAAAGGATTGTGAAGAAGGGGAATTTATCCCTAATAAAATTCCTGACCCTATTAATGCAGTTCAAATTGAATATGTGGAGAAATGGGTTTGTCCCAATATTACCTCTTCATCTGCTAATGCTGATTGGGCTTCTAAAACTAATAAGGAGGAAGGAGTTTTTAAGGAGCAAAAGAAAAAAATGAAAAATGGTAAAGTTCCCTTACCTGAGACACCTCGTTCTACTAGGGCTCAAGCTACTACAAAAAATTCCAATGATTAAAGCCCTTATGTGGAATGTGAGGGGGATCGGGGTGTCTGATTCTAAGACCCGTGTTAAAAACTTATGTCGTGTGCATAACATTCATCTTTTGGTTTTAATTGAACCTTTCAACTCTTCTGATAAAATTGCTAGTACTACCTCTCATTTGGGTTTTACATGAGCTTTACTAATTGTTCTAATAAAATCTGGATTCTGTGGAAGAGTCACCTCAACATCTCTGTCATCTCTGATTTTCACCAAGTTGTTCATGTGCAAATTTCTTATTCCAATTTTATTTTTAATGCTTCTTTTGTGTACGCTGCTTGTACTAGAATAGGTTGGCTCCCTCTTCGGGAACTTTTATCGGATTTTGCCCACATCTCTAATAGTCCTTGATGTGTGGGTGGTGATTTCAATATTATCTCTAGTGCTAATGAAAGGATAGGAGGTATCCCCCCTAATGTGAATGCTATGGATGATTTCAATCACATGATTTCTAATTGCAACCTTTCTGATATTGGTTTTTCTAGTAGTGCTTTTACTTGGAGTAGATCTTCTATGTGACAAAGACTTGATAGAATTCTCTTTAATATTGATTGGATAAGAGATTTTCCTATGACTCAAGTTCAGCACTTGAGTAGAACTTTATCTATCCATCATCCTCTTTTGATGAACATTTCTGATAATAAAATTAATGCTTCTTCAGCCTTTAGATTTCAAAACATGTGGATTCCCTATTCTGATTTTTTAAATGTGGTTTCTAATAACTAGCAAGTCATTATCTCTCCTGACAATAATATTAAAGGCATGGCCCGCCTCTGGGCTAAATTGAGTAGACTAAAATAAGTTCTCTGATGATGGAATAAATGTTTTCAAAAACATTTTTGTGAATATCAAGGAAGCTGAAAATCAAGTTTTGGAGTTGGATAAATTGTTTTTGGATAATCTTATAGCTGATAATCTTTATAATCTTGATAATGCTAAAATTCATCTTTTCCAATTGCAAAATTAGGAGGAAATCTTTTGAAAACAGAAGGCTTCTATTACTATGATTTTGGAAGGGGATAGGAACACCTCTTTTTTCCATGCTTTAGCTAATAAAAAATAGAATTAGAAGTCATATTTTCAAAATGGTTAACAGTCTTGGTTGTGTTTATGATTCCGATGAGTTAATTGTTAATTCTGGTGTGAATTATTTTGAAGAGATTTTTAATAGCTCTACTTTAACCATCCCTATTTTGGATTTTGATGTGATCCCTAATGTTGTGGATGAGGAAGATAATCGTTTACTCACTCAAACCCCTACGGAGGATGAAATTTGGAGCACTATTAAAGATATGAATAGCGATTCTGTTGCTGGCCCTGATGGGTTTACTACAAAAGTTTTTGTTAAAACTTGGGATATTATTAAAGTTAATGTTGTGGATGCTGTGATTGATTTTTTTAATTGCAACCCATACCCTAAATTCTTCTCTTCAACTAATATTGTGCTTATCCCTAAAAAAGAATCTACCACTTATTGGAATGATTTCAAACCTATTAGTCTTTGTACTTTCTTTAATAAACTTGTGGCTAAAATCATTGCTTCTAGATTAATGCGAATCTTACCGAGAATTATCTCTTTCAACCAAACTGGGTTTGTGAAAGGTAGGAGTATATTTGATAACATTTTACTGGCTCAAGAGTTGGTTCATGATATTAATACCAGAGCTGCTAGAGGTAATCTTATTTTTAAACTCTATATTACTAAGGATTATGATAATTTGAACTGGCAATTTCTTTATATAGTGTTATCTTTGTTTGGCTTTAATCAGTCTTTCATTAAGCTTATTTAGAATAGTAATGAAAACTGTTATTTTTCTATTATCTTTAATGGTCGTAGCCATGGCTTTTTTAAATCTGAGCATGGGCTAAGATAAGGGGATCCTTTGTCTCTTTCTCTGTTTATTATCGCCACGGAATATCTCTCAAGAGGCCTTGGGGATCTTTATAAAAGGACCTCTAACCTTCTCTTCCATACTGCTGGTGGCCTTCCTATTACTTATCTCAATTTTGTTGATGATTTTATTATTTTCTCGATTTCCTCTATTAAAAATGTTAAAACTCTTATTCAATTTTTGTCACATTTTCAGAATATTAGTGGTTTATCTATTAATAGGGAGAAGTGTAATTTCATTGTTGGTAAATATGTGAATCATTGCAGGATCAATAAGATTAAGAGAGTGTGTAGCTTTAACTCTTCCTCACTTCCTATTAAGTATCTTGGCACCCCTCTTTTTAAAGGCAGAAAAAAGATTAATCTTTTTGACAATATTTTCACTATCTTTCAAAGGAAACTTCTTAGTTGGTCTTCTAGTTTTCTTTCTTTTGGGGGTAGGTTGGTTTTGATCAAAAGTGTGTTATGTTCTATTTTTAGTACTTTTCAACCTCCCTCCACGATTTGTAATAGAATGGAAAAAATGATCAATAAGTTTTTTTGGGGAGCCAAAAACAACAAGTCTTGAATTAATTGGACCACTTGGAGCATAGTTTGTGGGGTTTACAATGAGGGCTCTTTAAATTGCAAGACTATTCTTGACACTGTGCATACTTTTCTCATAAAACTTTGATTTACCTTTTGATCTAATAACAGTTTATGGGCTCAATTTATGAATGCTAAATATTGTAAAGTGCTCAATCCTTTGGTTTGCCACTATAAATCTTTCAATTCTTTGTGTGGAAAAGGCTTTGTAAGATTAAATGGGAGGCTGAACAGTATATCCAATGGGGCCTTAGGAAAGGGAATGTTTCTTTTGGCAAGACAATTGGTTGGGTACGTCTTCTATTGATAGTTATCTTAATACTCATATTATTGATAATACTAGAGTTTTTTTCTTTCATTCATAATGGTGAATGGAACATTACAAAACTCTTGGAGGTTGTTCCGAATGACATTGTAGAGATAATTATGCAAATTTCTTTACATTTATATTGCAAAGATAAAATTCTTTTCAATTTATCCTCATATGGTAATTTCAGTATTAAGAATGTGTGGGAGGTTATTAGATTCAAAGGTGAATTCTCTCAAAACTTTGCTTCTCTTTGGCATAATAGTATTCCTTTATCTTACTCTATTTTATCTTGGAGATGCCTTAAAGGCTATTTACCTATGGACAACCGTTTGTGGAAAAAAGATTTTATCTTTGCTTCTAAATATCAATGTTGTTTTAATATTGAAAGTATCAAGCATGTGTTCATTAATGGTGTGATTGCTCAAAAAGTTTGGTACCACTTCTTTAATCTTGCTGAAATTGGGGTCTTCAATGCTAATGTGTGGTCACTGATATCTTTAAATTGTGGTTCTCTAAAGCCAATGGTCATATCCATAATTTAATTCCTATTTTGATTATTTGGTACCTTTGGAAGGCAAGGAGTGACTCTAAACACAATGAGATCAAGATGGTTGCTAATCACATTATTTACAATATTAGAAACAAAATTATATAGTTGCACTCTGTCAATCTTATTACTATAAAAAATTTTAAAAACTACAGTCAGTTATCTACTTAATTTGGCATTAATAGTAACAATGGCCCCTTAGATAAAGCTAATCGTGTTGTGAGGTGGATTAAGCTCACTTTTCCTTATGTTAAACTTAACTCAGATGGATCAGTTTGTTCGAATGTGGCCGGTTTGGGTGGGATCATCCACAACCATTATGGTAGTCCTATTGCTGCATTTTTCGGCCCTCTGAAACTTTGTTCTTTTATCACTGCTGAGCTTTTGGGTTTACTTCATGGTTTAAACATCTGTTTGAGACTGGGTTTTGATCAAGCATTGATTGAGGTTGATTCTAAACTCTTAATCCATATTATTATGGATGAAAATGCTGGTAATCCTCACAATTTTTACACGATTAGAAAAATAAAGTGTCTCTATCCAAGCTTAATTACCATATTTCACATATTTATCGTGGAGGGAATGCTTGTACTGAGTGGTTGGCTAAATTTAGTTGTCAACTTAATATTTATCAAGAGCTTAATGTTTGTAATCTGCCCTCCCCTCTTAAAGGGCTTATTACTCTGGATAAAACTAGGCTTCCTTACCTTCATCATGCTTGAGTATCTTTATATGGTGTTTATGGCTCTTTCTAGCGATTTTTCTTTGGTCCCTTTACCATATTTTTCTTATAGCTTTTGGGGTATTCCCTATTTAAACTTTTGGAAGCTTGGGAGTTTTTTTTATAGTGTCCTGACTATTATTTTGTAAAGGAGTTTAAGGGTTTGTTCCTTTCTGCTTGGTTTACCTGGGGGTGCTGGTGTTCTGTGAGATAATGTTTTATGGTTGGTCTGTCAGCTGCAGGTGATTGCCACTCATCCGTGGCTGCTGAATTTGGCTTATCTGGCTCGTTACAACAAGCTCTCCCTTTCTATGAAATCATTTATTATCTATATTTTTTGTGGTCTTATTGGTTTTTGTGTCTGGGAGCTTAGGACTCCTTTCCGTTTCTTCTTTTTTATTATGTTGTGGAGGTTGCTTAGGGAAATTTCTACTATGTTTTGGGGGTTATCTGGGGTGTCTTGGTGCCTCGATCAGCTGTAGGGGATTGCCAATGTTTCTTGGCTGGTGAACTTATTGGATCTATTTTTTTCTTACCCCCTTAATATCTATTTCTATGTTTATGAGCTGACCCCTTATTCTGGTAAAGTTGGGTTAACTATGAAGTTATTTTCTCCTAGAATTATCTCTGTTATGCTTGAAGCTACCTTCCATGTTATCAATTAAATTGGCGGGGGTATTAACCTCACTTCCTTTTCCAATTGCTTTAATATTTATTTCTTACAATTATGCTGCTTTATTAATGATGTATTATGGAGTTTTTCTTGTATGCAGCTTCTCTATCCTGAATTTTGGGCTCACAAATTTTGCAAGGGTTTCACGACTTCTTCTTCCCAAAGCTCCTTGAGATTTGCTTATTCTTTTTACAGGAAGACTGAGCTGAACGTGATTATTCTGCTCTTCCTTTTTTGGGTGTTGTCTTCTTACAGCTCTAGAATGTGCTTAGGTTTTTTTGTAACTATTTGAAAAAGGAACCACCAGCACTTAGGTTTTCTATTGTTTTCTAATGTAGCTCTTTTGAGCATTAGCGAGCTAGATTTGCCTTCTAAGGACATTGAAACCTCCTGTTGACCTCATTTTTGTATGAGGTCACTAAGGACCTATCCAGACTCCAGATCAATCTAAAAAATCTAGGACTCTCCAAAATCCAGACCTTAGGATCCGCTCTAGATCCTAGGACCCTTCTAGATTCCAGACCCTAGGATCTACTCTAGACCCTAGGATTCTTCCAGACCAGTCCAGATATTAGGATCTATTCTAGACCCTAGGAGATGTCCAGACCTTAGTTCAATTCAAATTCCAATCAAATCCAGTTCAAATCCAGAATCCAGACCCAAATCCAATGCTAAAAGGGCAAGTCCTAAAAGCCTTTCTCAGCAAATTTTCAAACGCTTCAAAACCCAGTTAAATGACCTCCGATTCAGAGTCTGTCAGTTGCATACTGATGGGACATGTCTCTGGAGGTATCCCTCCAAATTTGAGCCCATTCTGAGGTCTCTAACCCCAGAAACTTAATCAAAATCCATAGGCTGTAAAACCTTCAAATATTTACGGCCTATGCCACTGGATCTGCCACCTAGTGAATTTTGACCTTAGAGCCCTCTCCAAAGCCTCTAATTACTTCCAGACCCTTAATTATGATTCACTGAGCAGTAAACTGCATTTTGGTTGACCTAGTTTGGCCCCTAGTGGCCATGAGCCCTAAATGACCAAAATACCCCTATGGGGCTCAAACTTTGATTTTAAATCAAATGAACTCCGGATTGAACGCAACCACTTCCAGCGAGTTTCAAATACCAAACCAAACTTGTTGGACCCTTTCCCAGGCCTTGGGTCAACCTGGTTGACCAAGTCAACCTAGTTGACCCAAATAGCCCTTTAAGGGTCCGAATAGATGTTTTTGACTTAGATAACCTATCAAGACTTGGAACCACTTCCATTGATTTTGAAATGTTATTTTGAACTTGTTAAACCTGATTTCAAATCTTGGACCCATGTGATTGACCAAATTAACCATGATTGATTCAATGGCCCATTAAGGGCCCAATAGGCTCAATTGACTTGAACAGCCTATTTGGACCCTAAAAACTACTCTATCAAACTTTCGTGATTAATTCTTTTAATGATTTAGGCTTGAACCTTGATTATATCCTTGACTCAATCTTTAGTTGACTTGGTCAACTATGACTCAAGTCTAGCCTAATTTGACATGCTTGGATCAAATCAAGCTACATCATCAAGCCAATGCCTCCACGACTTTAATTTTATTTTAATGTATGTCCTAAATACCATTGAATATGCTTTGAGTCCAACCATGATTATATTGACCAAGTCAACAATCAAGACTAGGTCAAAGCACTTTGAAACCGTCTAAAATATTAACTATTTGATTTTAAGCCACTAAGATCCTCCCAAAGCATTTCAATTCATTCCTCCATCTGCCACCTCAGCACCCTTGGACCCATTGACTGGTCAAACAGTCAATGGGTGGTCAAGTGGACTCTTTAAGAGGCTAAATCACTCCCTAGAGCTAATCTAATCAATTTAATTACTCTCCAGCTGTAAAAGAACAGCTCTAGAAGCTTCCTAGGATTAATCTTGACCCTTGAATTCTGATCAAATAGCTCCTAGCAAGCCATGTGTCCAAATAGAAGACAAAAGACCCTTTCCACCTAGGATGTCCTCTCCATGTCCTTGGCTTCTGCTCCCACCAACTCCCTGGACAGGTGGCAGCCATCTGGGAGTCCAAACAGTCGATCTCAGCCCTTCATTCAATCTGGAGGGGATTGAATAGGGCAAAAGGCTCAAAATGAACCTCATTGCAAACCCTAGCTTCTCTCACCATCTCAAGTCTCCCCGGACGAGCTCTCTGCTCATAAAACCTCTCAACCATCTCCTCTTCATTTCCCGAGCCAAAACCACCCGTCCAAAGCTGCCGCCGGTGAGGACTCCGGCCAACCGAAGCATTTCCAGTTCAAACGCTTCTACCTCTCGATCGGCTGCATTTCAGGACGTGGATTCAACAGGACAAATAAACGTGGACAATCTACAAGCTCAACCATCCCTTAAACGGTCCAAACCGTCCATTGAATCGCTGTAAATCTCTAAACCTAGTTTAGGACACATAGATTTAATTAGCGTTTTGTTTAATGCGTATTTAATAATTTCAAAAGTTCCCCAATATTTCTGTTTGCATGTTAAATCTACGTTTAAATTTTTATCGCATTTGGTTAAGTATTTGGAGAGAACGAGCCTTTTTTGTTCTCAAGGCTGCGGGTTCTCCTTTAGCCCAGGTTTATGAAATCCTGGCCGTCGATCCTGTGATCAACGGGCTGGATTTCATCATCTCACGCCTGGGTATGACCGCATTCCAGCCTCTGTCGGATCGAGCCTCCGTCCAGCTCGATCTGGGCCGTGGATTTGGGAAAGCGGAGATCAGACGGTCGTGATCTACGACCGCGTTCAGGCCTCTGCCGGATTGGATCTTCGTCCAGCTTGATCTGGAACGTTGATTTGAAAAGGCGGAGATCAGACGGTCACGACCGGGTGCTGACTAGGTTAAGTGTTTTCACGCGTGGGTCCCGCGCATTAAGAGCCAATGATTGCCGGCGGCTAATCATTAGCCGCCGCCGGCAATGATTAGCGCAGTTTGATCCCACGAATTGGGATTCGCCACGTGGCGCCACCGCCGCCAGATTCATTTTAATTAAAATAATTGTTTTTTTTTAAATACTTTTAATTAGCAGAAACTTTAAAAAATCATTAAAAATAAAATATAATTCCAAAAATTTCATATAATATATCAAAATTTCCAGAAAATTAAGGTCTTTAATTTAAAATTAAATTTAGCTTAAAATAGAACATATATTTTGATTATTAAATACTTCATGTTAACAATTAGAATATTTATATTTAATTAAATATTTTAAATAGTTTAAAATTATATTTTAAAAACATAGTTTTAGAAAAATTTTAGAAAATTATGTTTGATTAATTAATATTGATTAACTTTATGTAGATATTTTATACTTCAATTTATAATTAAGTAAATTTAAGATATATGTATATATATATACATATTCTTTTTTATATGTTAAATGTTTTAATATTAATTAATATTTAATTGAAATTAATTTTAGGTTATTTTGAAAATTTAACCTAAATTATGTTAAATAATTTTAAAATTTGGAAGTATTTTAGATTTAACTTGATTCAATAATTATTTTAATTATTAATTAATCCTAAATTAATTTAATTGCTTTAATTAACTTAAAACTTTTTAAAATCATTAAAAATTCTTTGTAAATCATAAAATATAAATAATATATCAATATTTTTAGAATTTCAGATATTTCATTTAAATTTATTTTCAAATTCTAAAACTTAATTTATTTTGATTAATTTGAATTATTTGAATATCCTTAATATTTAATTAGTATTTAATTAAATATTATATTAAGTATTTTTGAAGATTAGATATTTATTTTCAAATAACTTCAAAATCAATGGGTCTCTCAACCCCTCAAAATTTATTTTAAAAATATTTTCAACTATTTTTTATTTTAAAACATAGATTTACATATATATGTACTTATATATTTAAACACTTTAAAATCTATTTTAAAATATATATGTTTTTTTTTAAAAAAACTTTAAGTTTTGAGAGATCCCTTTAAAATTTTAAGCATGGATCGAATGCGTGAATAGAAGTCATTGGGGAATGATTAGTGAGTGATTAGGTCTAATCATTCACTAATCAAAACTTTGTTATCTTAATTACCATCGATATTTGCATGCTTAGGTTGTGCACACACATGCACTTAGTCTAAGGCTCTCCTAGATTTAGGAGTTGATTGTGTTTATGCATATGTGTATGCTTATGTTGAGTTCAAGGGTTAGGAACCTTGATGTGAACCTAATTAACCTAGTGACATGATTAAGGACAATAATTAAGGACTTATTTAGAGCACTTAGAATATTTCCAAAAATTAGGATTTACACCCTCTTGACTTGAAACTTGAACCACTTAAACTTAGTGACATCTTCAGCCTTAGGGAAAATTTTCATTGAATTTAGAAGTCATTAAGACCTCTAAATAATTTTCTTAAGTTTAAAGTCTTAATTAAGCCATTAAATCTTCCAGAAATTGTAATAAATCAAATACAAATCCAAAAAATGTGTATAATACCTCTAACTGACCATAATTAAACCCTTAATCCATGAAAATTGAAACCAACTCATTTTGACAGCAACATGAGTCTTAATTTAATTTCAAGTAAAATTGAATATTTTATTAATATAATTAATTAAAAATTACTAAAAATTCCAAAATTTCCCAAACACTTGGGAATCTCTCCTTAGGTCTTTTCTGACCTTTGGAGTTGATTTCAAGGAGTTTGGGATTCATTTGGAGAAAAACCACAAATGATTCTCTAATTAAGGATTTTAATAATTCGTTAAATAGTCAAAAGTTTGAATATTCATAACTAATTCAAGAAAAATCCAAATCACCCAAACTCACTTGCATTCAACTCACAATAACTCCTAATATTTATCAAAAATATCAAATTCCAGAAATCTGTAATATTTCAAAAAGTCAACAAATCGGTCAACCACAGTTCAAAACTAGTTCAAAACTTCAAACCTTTGTAATAAAATGTAGGAAAATCCGATTTCAACGTACTTACCTTCTAACTGATCGTAGTAAGGTCTAGTATTTTAATAAAATTCTAACATTCCAGAATTTGAACTTAATCAAAAAGTCAATTTTCAACCCCTTAATTAAATGATTAAAATATTCCAAAAATTCATAAAACTCAAAATTGTTTTAAACTCCAGAAAACATTAGTTTGATGTTTAAAACATTCAACAAACCTTTTAAAACACAACAACCATCCTAAAGATGAAGTTTATTGGCTGGACTACTCCGGGCTGCGGGGCTAAGTGTCCTAAGGAGGCTGGTTCCTCGAGCCTGGTGGCACAACGCCACGAATGGATTCTAAGGGGTGTTAAATCTTAAAATTGATTAATCATTAATTATTCAACCTTTTAAAATCTTTAACTCAATTACATTAATTTGGTTTATCGGCTGGACTACTCCGGGCTGCGGGGCTAAGTGTCCTAAGGAGGCTGGTTCCTCGAGCCTGGTGGCACAACGCCACGAATCAATTAATGGAAAACTTAAATTAATAAGTCTTTAAAAATCAGCAACCAAACACTTTCAATAAAGTTTGTTAACTCTCAATCTTTAATCAATTATTAAAACACTTAATCATATCGGGTACCACTGGGTAACCCAGGCCTACGAGGCTGTTCACTCAGCCCCAAGGAAGGTGAAATAAACTTCACGGCCTCGGTGTGAAACAAAGGTGGTTTCCAATGAATAATTAAATAATTGATTTTAAAAGATTTAAAATATTAATATTTAAATTCTAATTAAAAATCCCTTAAGCCTTTCAACCAATCGAATTTGAAACAACTCTAACTAATAATCCTATTTAGGACACATCAAAACCACACGACGTACCTCACACACTTTAGATGTTTTGCTAGGATCACCGACTCTAGTTTTAGGATAGGCCGGTGTTTTACTTGCTGCAGTTGTGTGCCGTACTTTTCGAGCTTTTACTGCATGTTGTTTGCTAGTGTAGAATTGATGTGTTTATTTACTTATTTCCTGCATTCTGTGATTGATTGTACGATAGATTTACCCCTAGGTTAGGAGCGAACTATACTTGTGCAATCTTATGCAGGTGGCCATGCTCGTATAAAGAACTGAAATTAAAGGGGGCAGTCAATAAAAAAAAAATATATACTCTTTGCACAGGTACCTGCCGCGCTTAAGACCCCCTTTAAATAAAAAGAGCATGGCCAAGTGTGGCTAAAAAAAATGCATTTTAAATTTTCATATTATAACTGCTTGGGAATATATACAGCTGTTGATTATTAGGATAACCTCGCAGGATCGAGTCTAGATTTTCTTATTTCTCTTAATGTAAATTTAATTCAGTTAAGGTTGTATTTTTTTAAAAATGTTTTGAGATTGGGATATGAATATCCTATTTGAATTCCAAAGAGGTGAAGACATCCCTAAAGGGGAGAGTCTTCTTCCATTTGGAATTCAAATTAGGATACTTTGCAAGTATCCAAAGAGGAAAGATAACACCCCGATCAAGGGGGAGTTTCTTTCCATTTGGATATCCTAAACCGACGAATCAAGATGTTCGTGAGAAGATGAAGGATTGGACAGCGAGAAGAATCCCAAGTCTCAAAATCATTTGATTTAGGATTAGAAATCCGGGTTGTAGTCAGTGGTGCCCGGCCACTTTAGTTTATTGTAATTTTTGAGATGTAATAATGAGTGGCACTTGCCATATGGACATTCAATTTGATTAATTTAATTAATTTATTTAATTGATTTCGCATTAGAACTCTTGCTTTTTCTAGTCTTTTTACTTGCATGCCGTATTTGATTTGACCTGGAATTCGAATTTAGGCTCTTAGGGGTTTGTCAAAAATTCTTCTACCTTAATTAAATAAAATTTTTAAGATAAGATAGAAACTCTAAACGGTCCTAAGAAGTAAGCTCGGACTCGCCGAGGGTTTTTCATGCATTCATATTATACTTTCTCAACCTTGTTAGGCATCTCCCCGCCCGCGGGTTCTGGCAGGCCACCTGACCTATGAGGGTGCCGATCTGTCAAGGGGATGTTATGCAATCTCTAGGATAAAACCTATTTTCTAAGCCAAAATTTTTAAACTGCTACATATAGATTTTGCATTCAATCGAGTCAATTAGCATGCATCGCATTAGTAACAAATTAAGAAGAGTCTAAAATTTAATTGCATTATTTAGACATTGAATACCCAACATGAGTCTAAGGGGCCAATTAGGATCTGCTCTAGATGTCGGCCCCGTTCTCAAAACTTTTCTTAAATAACGTCCCTACCACTCTATACAAAAGACCGGATACATATTTTAAAATCGTTTAGGTGGTTTAGCTGGCTCCCCAATCCAGGCCGGGGTAAGACCAGATTCGCATTGCACTAGCTAGGTTCGGGGCACTAACTTTAGTGCCCAATTTAGACTTAGGTTCTGAGGCTGGTTCGGGCCATAAGACCTCAATTTCTGGGAATTGAATCCCAAATGTCTAATAAAATTGACCACTCAAACTAAAAAAAAAAATTCCTTTCAATCAAATACAAGCCTAACACTTAGGATAGACTGAGGTGTTTCTGAAGTAATTCAGAATCCCAAAACACCTCCTACCTTTCTTCCTTTGACTCCAGAAATAACTGCTCAAACTTGATCCAATCCCATTTGAAAATTCCTACAATTTCACTCCTTTGGTATCAAGCCTTGAAATTCTTAAATAAAATTCGTATCGCTATTTTAATCGAGAGTATTCGTAGGAAAATTCCTAATTTTCCTATGATGTAATTAACTACGAGGGCTTGCGCTCGTAGGAGATTTAGTAACCCAGATCTAATTTTTCAAAATTAAAATTGATTTCTTTTAAAACTTCAATTAATTATCTTTGGGAAATTTAATCTCCCCAAAAATAATTAAATATTTTCAAAACTATATATATTTAAATTAAATTATTTTTTTTTATCAAAACAAAAAATGGCGACTCCACTGGGGAACATCTCACTCTCCATCTTTAATAGCGATATTAGTTTTATTGAATCGGTAGTCTTAACTACCTTTCCCTCCATTGGTCCCTCTTTCATTTCTCTCTTGAAAGAGTGTGGCCAATTCAATTAAGAGTTGTCAAATGAGAGGTGAGTGTAGGGAATTTCCCTCTAAGATCGGGCTTGGACATTTGGCCTCCAACTTGGTTGGTAGAGCGAAAGAGTTAAGCCTATCTCCCTCTAGACATTTCTATAGATGTTAGAAACTTGCGTGCTCAGATTATTAGTAGCATGCTAAGTTATATATCTTATAGAAATCCTCTTTAATTTTAAAATCTAAAATCTCCAATCTTTTGATAGAGTTAATTCTTTCCAACATCTAAGTAATCGCTACATGATATCGTTGTATATTGAGTTGTGATTGTTTCAATTCAATATATATACGATCAATCGTAGAATTCAATTTTAAAGATTTCATTAAAAATTCAATTATATCGACAGAATTAAGCTATGACATTTCGTTCTTAATCCATTAATTAGAATGAAAGAGTTAAGTAAATTCAAAAATAAATCTCCCCTAAGTAATGTGGACCTTTTGTAGAATGAAAGTTCAACACCTTGAGTCCCAAAATAAGGGGAGATGCTGCCGAAATTTTGAATTTTTTAATTGTCTGTTTAAAAGATCATTTCAAATTGAATGATTGTTGTATATACCTTCTTACGACGATCGCCGTAAGAAACATATACGACATATCCTTGGATTTTCATGGCAAGATGTTGCCTTCAATTTTCAATTTTCAATTGTATTCGAAAACATTGTAGTATTGTCTCCTTATGATTGTAGACCTTTTTGTTGAATGAAAATTCAACACCTTGAGTCTCAAAATAAGGGGAAATGCTGCCAAATTTTTGAATTTTCAAATTTTCATCCTTCAAATTCAATTCAATCCTCATTGTTACATGTAGCACCATAGCACTCTCCAATGGTAAAACATGTACGATGAAAATTCAATCATCTCCAAATTCAAACATCCTCTTCAAATCCATCCAAATCAAATTCAGATTTTTGTTGTTGTATATTTGCCTACAAAATCCTTCTGTAGTTGAATATATACAACGACAATTCAAACTCTATTTCAATCAAAATCAAACTCTATATTCTATCGTTTTACACCGGGTTATAGCTCTTATAACCCGATATATACGATAAAATATAAATTTATTTTCAAAATTTAAATTCAAGTTTCTAATTCAAATCTTCTCCTTCTCAATTCTCAGAAAATCAAATTAACTGCAATGGCTGGCAAACTGTTGTTTTCAATGGATCGTGATTTGTTGATTGAAGAGTTAGTCTACGAGAACTCAATTCAGTTTGGAATAGGGTTTAAGTCCCTTAGACTGGTGATGAATGGAAACACCTTAGTGGACCTTGCTGTCGAGGGCGAGAAAGATGCCCCTGTAGTTCAATTAGCCATAGGAGCCGGGAATGATGCCCCTCCTAGTCTGTGGTCAGCGCTAGACATTGCCAATGCGCCAAAAGAGTTCCTTGAAGATGCAAAGAAACTGGAAGCTGCCGCTGCAGCCAAGATAGTGTTTGAGAAGGGATCTTCTAGCGCTGAGACTTTGTACGGTACTAAGAATTCTAAGAAAAATTATCTGAGGAGATTAAGAAAGAAAATCACCAAGACCAAGAAGGTGGCCGAGCTGAAGGCCTTAAGTAAAGTCGATCTTGAGGCCGCTGAGGAGCTGCCAATCCCTGCCTCTTCTCCACTCCTTCAAGGGAGTCGTTTTCACCCCCTCGCAGCTGCTGCAGGGGAGGAGAGAGTTACTCGGATAGCTAGCACTCCGCCTAGCCCTGTCGACTATTCTGTTAAGAAAACCCCAAAGGAGAAGCAAGTTCTGAAAACTAGGATGCTTAGAAATATCATCCATACTTGTGCCGCTCAAGTGGGGCAAACTAAAGAACAGTATGTGAAACACTTGAAGGGAGTGATTTCACACAAGCTTGAGAAAGAAGTTTTGAAGGAAGAAAAGTCTGAAGCCAAGAACTTGACTCCTCAACCAGTGAGGAAGAACAAGAAATTTGTTAAACAACCTGTATCTTCAGTCTTGGTGGATGGATACCACTGGGTGCCTCGCCTCCCGTCTACAAATACGGAGGAGATAGTATTAACTGGGTCTGGCCAGAGTCGCCCTTTTAGTGGCAGACCACCGACCCCACCTTCAAAACTGTCAAAGCTGGCCCCAATAACAGCAAAGTCCAAAGAAGTTATGAAGGAGTTGAAACCAATTGATGTTAAGGGCAAGAGGCCCATGTCGCCAGAAGAATCTTGTGCAAGGAGGAAATTCAGTAAATGTATTGGAATCCAATTCAGGGAACCTCAGATTCAGATACCAGTTGAACTCCCTCGACTCCCAGTTCAGGGATGTGAGGACTCTGTTCGCGTTGATGTTGGAGCCCCAGCTGTTCAAGCCCCTCCATCACCAATTAAGACAGATGTCCCTCACCCTGTTGAGGATGTCACCCTTGCGACTACCGATTCCGGGACAGTCGGAGGGGAGGAGAAGACCCGAGATTCTGATCAAGAAATGCTAGACCAGTTGGTCAGTGAGGAAATCACTGAAGATGATGCTAAGATTAATGATATTTTTGATAAGTTAAGTGTGAAAGAATATGACCAAGTGATGGAATATGACGGATACTTGCCAATTTATACTGAAGCCATAGATGGGAGGCCGGTTGAGGAAGTAGTACAAGAAATAAGAGATATCCTTAAGAAAAAGGCCGTTGATGAGTTCAACCCTGATGAAGATGACTTGCTAGTTGACGAGGAACCAGTAGCGGATGTCCACATGGTTGAAACTCGTGCTTCAGCTAAAGATGCCGAGCCTTCTAAGCACCATTCTGGAAAAGAAGAAGAGTCAGCAGCGGTTGATTCAGATTCCGACACCTCTGTTAAGCTAAGAGATAAAGATGATTACATCAAGAGCCTGGAAAGGAAGGTCGAAGAGATGATGCTAAAGGTAGAACAAATGCAGAATCAGATGTTCCAGGCACAGCAGTCTAAACCCGAGCAGTTGCAGCCCACAGTACTCACAATGGGCGAGCACAGCAGGAAGGCTGATTCTAGTTTCAAGATTCCAGAAGTCGCCCCTCCACCAGAGAAAGATATTCGCCAGATGATCGAAACCCAGGTAAGGGAGGCCTTAGCCCATTCACAAGGAACCGTATCTATTCCAAAGGGTAGACCCTACCCCGAGGAATATGATTTGGTTCCTTATCCAAAGGGTTTTGTGCCACCTTCTTTCAAAATTTTTAGCGGCTTAGAAAACCCAAGACAGCATCTGGCCCACTTCCGAGCAAGCTGTTGCAATGCAGGAGGGTCGGATGCTCTACTCTTTCGTCAGTTTGTGAGTAGTTTGTCCGGTATTGCTTTTGAGTGGTACGCAGATCTACCGAACGGTTCTGTAAAAACTTTCACAGAGCTCGAGGGTCTCTTTTTAAAGAGATTCTCAGGAGCTCAACAACGTGTAACCGTTGGTGATCTCGTCATCGAAAAGCAAAAACCGGGCGAGTCTTTAGTCGACTACATCTTGAGGTGGCGAAACCTCTCGATGAAGTGTGAACCCCAGCTACAAGAGCAACATGCAGTGGAGATTCTTTTAAAGAATATCCACGGGCCTATTGCTTTTCTGTTAAAGGGATTTACAATCAAAACCTTCGAGAAGCTTCTTAACAAAGCTAGTAATCTACAAGAAGAGGCTTCCAAAATGCCATTCTTGAAGGATTCTACTGAAGATAAGAAGGTTAGTAAACCGTTGAAATCCTTTGAAAAGAGGGCAGCAACGGTTTCAGCAGTCGACAAGGGGAAGAAGCCAGTTAACATTCAATCAAGTAATTCTACTGTTCAGCAGACTCAAAGACCTCAACCGTTTCAGGTAACTTCTCAACCCATCAGAGAATATCATCGGCCCACTTTTGAAGAGAGATTGGCTCGTCCGTATCCATTCAAAAGGGAGTCGGTGAAGAAAATTTTTAAGAGCCTCCTAAAGAAGTCAGATTTTCGATTGCCGGAGGCCAAGAAGCCGGAAGAGGCAAATAAAAAGGACGATCCAACCTTTTGCCCCTACCATCGCATGTTGGGCCACACAATCGAAGACTGTATAGTCTTTAAGGATTGGCTCGAGAGAAACTTTCGTCAAGGTAATATTATAATTCCAAAGGAGTACTTGGTCAATCCGGATCAGGGTTCTGTCAAATCAATCTCAGGTAATAATTCTAATCTTTCTTTGTCCATTGAAGATGGTTGGGATATAGCACTATCCCGGGCGTTTAAAAAGTCGATTAACCAATCTTTTCGTCTTTCTCAACAGTTACCGACGAGAGCCCGGGGCCCGATCTGGGAGGTTGAGCTGGAGGCATCGCAGGGGGATGTTGGGACGATTTCCTCTCCAGTAGTTGTAGGAACTACTGTATTAAATAAAAATGAAAAGAGTGAACTTTCTGTAGAGAGGAAATTTGTTGATGAGAGATGTGTACAAGTGGTGGATGGTGGCTCAAAACCACTAGCCCCACTAAAGTTATCTGACTTTTACTTTGCCCCATCAAAGGCAAAGGGTCAAAAATTTAATAAAAAGAAAGATCCTTCTGCAAATATTTTGATGATTAGTGTTGAGAATGAAGTTTTAAATGACTCTTCCGTTGAAAATAATCCGGAGTCAGCTGAGGACAATCAAGAAGTTCAAAAACTCAGCTCTCCGGATTTGACCCTTCAAGGAGAAGATGAATCTGATGTCTTATCAGATGGTGATACCCCTGAAATTAACTTTCAAGGGAGTCCCGTCGTGATAGACTTTTCAGATTCAGATTCTCATTCAGAAAATGACAATCAACCGCCTAAGGAGAGCGTAGACCTCCCCGTAGTTTGTCCTTCCGACGAGATCGTGCAAGTGCAACTGCGTGGTGGCAAGGTTTTACCCCCTAGGCTTCCCCCTCAGGAAAAAGGAAAACAAGTTGTGTCTGCTGATCCGATTCAAATCCCTGCTCAACAATCAAACTCTCCTATAAATCCACCGGGTCCCGATGTTAATGTTCCAAGCGTCGATTACAACGTCTTAGCTCACCTTAGGAAGTTGCCTGCTAAGTTGAGCATCTACGATGCCCTTGTCCTTTCAAAAGAGATGAGGGAGACTCTAATTAAAGCACTTCTCGACCCAGAGATTTGCTTAGCTCAACTCGCTTCAACTTCCGAGGAAGAAGCTCTGTACTTCAAGGAAATCCCAGGAGTTACCTTCTCCGATGAAGATCTACTCCTAGGAACTGCCGACCACAACCGCCCACTTTACATTACTGTAAATGTGGGAAGGTTTAAACTATCAAGAGTTCTTGTTGATCCGGGTGCATCGGTCAACGTGATGAACATAAAGACTCTCGCATACCTTAGAATTGATACTAGCAAGCTCTCAACCGACAAGTTAGTGCTTCGCGGATTCAATGAAAAAGGCGAGAAGGCTTTAGGTTCGATCACACTTCTTCTAGAGATAGGAGAGTTAAAAACTGAAGCGAAATTTCATATAATTGATTCGGCTACGTCCTTTAATGCGCTCCTAGGTAGGCCCTGGATCCATGAGTATAGGATGGTTCCTTCCACCCTACATCAGTGCATCAAGTACCAACGAGATGGCATTGAGTTCGAAATCAGGGGTGATTTGCAACCATTCTCTATTCACGAGATCGGGATCTACGAGGATGCTGCATATTATGTTCCCAAAGGGTCCACTATCAAATCTAAGGTAGAGATCAATGTTAAGGAAGAAAAGAAAGAAAATCATAGTTCAAAAGCAATTCAAGAGCTGAGAAAAGAAAAAGTCAAGAATCAAAAAAGAGACGATTCTAGTAGTGAAGACGACGTCGAGCGCGTGGTTTTTAGGCCTCCAATCAATCTACCTCAAAGAGGTGGAAGGATGGCCCAAAGAGCACGCGGCCGAGGTCGCCCTTCCGTTGAAAAGAGAAATCCCCCAATGTATATCGAACTTGAAACAAGTTCTGATGAAGAATCAAGAAAGGGGGGCGATAGAATTGCTTTTGACTACAAAAAATCCAATCTTCCTCCAAAGTTTGATCTCACTTTAGATTCCGATAGTGATCAAGAAAGTAACAATCCTAAACTTCAAAGTGATGAGCCTGAATTGAGTATGTATGAAAAGCTTAATAGGGTAGTTAAATCCTTAGCCTTAACCCCACTGTCTGCTGACAGAGTCTCAGGGTTAGTAACTAAGGATTCCCCTAACTTAGATGGAGAAGTAAGGAAAGTCCAGAGGTTCTTCCCTGGCACCTCCTCTTCAAGGAATGAAGGTGATGTAACCCTTGAAGAGGCAGATTTCAACGAATTAATGGAATTACCTTTCGGCTACTTTCCTCTTGGTGTTAAAGCTCTTATCTCTAAAGGTTTTGTTCCGAGTAAATGGACTAAGGGTCAAGCTAGATACCACCAAAGTATTTGGAATTCCAAATTCAATAAAAATTGGACAAGTGGTATCGGCTTTGGTACCGTTAGTTCGTTTGACGATGATGAATATTGCTTGATGATAACCATCCATCTTGAATCTGAAAATGTCCCTACTGAAGTCGCCGATTCGCTCGACAGACTTTGTTTGGAGACCTTAGACGATTCAGATGAAGTTCAAATTCGGGATGCACCCCCTGAATTCGAAGAAGAGATTAAATCGACAGTTGATGAACTTAAAGAAATTAACCTTGGAACAGAGGATGACCCTCGCCCCACGTTCATAAGTTCTTTGTTGAGTGAGGACGAGTCTAAGGATTTAATTCAACTTCTATCCGAGTTTAAGGACTGTTTCGCTTGGACATACGACGAAATGCCGGGCTTGTCCGCCGATATAGCAGTTCATAAACTTGGAATCCGGCATGATGCTATTCCTGTCAAACAAGCTCCACGACGCATGCGTCTAGAGATCG
Organism: Dendrobium nobile; assembly: GCA_022539455.1. Taxonomy (NCBI): domain Eukaryota; kingdom Viridiplantae; phylum Streptophyta; class Magnoliopsida; order Asparagales; family Orchidaceae; genus Dendrobium; species Dendrobium nobile. The sequence goes on along the minus strand of CM039721.1, from coordinate 10,048,553 downwards.
AACAACAAGTCATTTTTGAAGTTAAGAAACTGGCCGAAGCCGGATTTATCCGGGAGGAGCAATATCCTTCTTGGGTAGCCAGCGTTGTGCCCGTTCGAAAGAAAAATGGTCAAATCCGGGTCTGCGTTGACTATAGAGACCTGAATAAGGCATGTCCTAAGGATGAATTTCCTTTGCCAATTCCAGAACTAATGGTGGACATCGCCTCCTCGCATGTTGTTTTCTCCTTTATGGACGGCTCGTCTGGTTATAATCAAATCAAGATGGCCCCAGAAGATGAGAGAAACACTGCATTCAGAAGTCCTATAGGGATCTTTTGTTATAAAGTGATGCCATTTGGCCTTAAAAATGCCGGTGCAACCTACCAGCGGGCTATGACTCGAATCTTTGACGACTTAATCCACAATCAAGTCGAATGCTACATCGACGATTTAGTTGTCAAGAGCAAAGTTAAAGAGGCTCATCTTTATGACTTAAGAATCGTCTTCGAGCGGTTGCGCCGCTACGATCTTAAGATGAATCCCTTGAAGTGCGCCTTCGGTGTCACGTCAGGGAAATTTCTAGGTTTCGTAGTAAGACACCGTGGAATTGAAATAGATCCCGCTAAAATCGAAGCTATCTTAAATATGCCGCCTCCTAGGAGCCTTACTCAACTAAGGTCTCTTCAAGGTAGACTAGCGTATATAAGAAGATTCATTTCCAATCTTTCCGGAAGATGTCAACCATTCTCGGTCCTCGCTAAAAAGGACGCCAAATTCATTTGGGACGAGAAATGTCAATCTGCTTTTGAAAATATCAAACAATACCTGACAAATCCACCAGTCTTGGCAGCCCCTATTCCGGGGAGACCTCTAATACTTTATACTGCAGCCCTTGACGAATCTCTCGGGGCTCTCCTTGCTCAAGTCAATGACGAAGGAAAAGAGAACGCTCTCTACTACCTAAGTCGGAGACTTCTACCAACGGAAATTCGGTATCCAACGATTGAGAAACATTGTCTCGCCTTAGTCTTTGCAGCTCAAAAACTAAGACATTACATGCTTTCTCATCAAATCAACTTGATTTCCAGTTTCAACCCCTTGCAATACCTTATGACCAGGCCTACGTTGTCAGGACGTTTGGCTCGTTGGTCTATGATATTGCTTCAATTTGAAATCACTTTCATTCCCCTGCGTGCTGTGAAAGGGCAGGCCGTCGCCGACTTCCTTGCGGCACACCCGTTGCCGGCGGAATCTCCTCTAAACGATGATTTACCTGATGAGCAAATCATGAGTTTTGAGGAAGCCACTACTCAAACCTGGGAAATGTATTTTGATGGTGCTGCGTCCTCTCAACGGGGCAAAACACCTGAATCTACTATTCCCGGGAAAGCCGGAGTTGGCCTGGTATTTATAACACCAGATAAGGGAATGATGTACTTTTCCTACCACTTATCAGAACCTCGTACGAATAATGAAGCTGAGTACGAAGCTCTGATAACTGGCCTGGAACTTACAATTTTGATGGAGATTAAAGAGATTAAAATTTTTGGTGATTCCCAACTGGTGATCAACCAGATTGCAGGAACCTATAAAGTTTTGAATCCTAAACTCCTGAAGTACCATCAGTACACCTGTCACTTGCTCGAGCAAATTCCGATTGTAACTATGTATAGGATTCCCCGTGGAAGCAATTCTTCGGCGGATGCCCTCGCAAAGCTTGCAAAGGAATTTTCCTGTCCAGAAGAAGACTCCATCCCTATAGAGGTGCAGGGCCGCCAAGTCCTGTCTCCTATAGATTTGGAGCACGTCAACAAACAAATTCTCCAAGTCCTTTCTACCTCCTCAGCGGTCGAGGAAGAAACAGATTGGAGACAACCGATAATTGAATATCTTCAAGAAGGCAAGCTCCCTCACGAGAGATCACTTGCCCATCAAATTAAGAAACGTGCCCTATCCTACGCACTAGTCAATAATACGTTGTACCGACGATCGTTCGGTCAGATGTGGCTCCGTTGTTTAGACAAATGTGAGGCCCTGAAGATCGTTAACGAAGTCCATGCTGGACTGTGCGGTGCTCATCAATCGGGTCCAAAGATGAAAATGAAGATCAAAAGACTTGGATACTACTGGCCTACGATGATTGACGATTGCATGAAAATTGCAAAGTGTTGTCATCAGTGCCAAGTACATGGTGTGGTTTTACATCAGCCGCCTAACGTGTTGCATCCCACGATAGCCTCGTGGCCCTTCGAAAGTTGGGGCACAGATATCATCGGGCCAATTGACCCTCCTTCCTCGAAGGGTCACCGCTTCATTTTAGCAGCGACTGATTACTTTTCAAAGTGGGCAGAAGCAGTCCCACTAAGAAATGTAACATCACACCATGTAATGAAATTTTTCCGTGACCATATCGTATATAGATTTGGCGTTCCGCGCAGAATCATATCCGATAATGGGTCCGCTTTCAAGTCTACGAAGATCAATAATTTTGCAAGTCGCCATGGTATTGATTGGAGATACTCAACAATCTATTACCCTCGGGCCAATGGATTGGCTGAGGCCTTCAATAAAACTTTGGTCCAAATCATTAAAAAGACCCTCGATGAAAATAAACGTCAGTGGGATGAGAGGTTGGTGGAAGCTTTGTGGGCCTACAGGACCACTTATCGAACCCCGACCCAATCCACACCGTTTGCACTAGTGTATGGATCCGAGGCCGTACTCCCTCTGGAAGTTCAAATCCCTTCGCTCAGAATTGCGATTCAGAACCAGATTACAACTCAACAAAATGCACAACTTCGTTTGGAAGAGCTCGAAAACCTTGAAGGACGTCGTCTTCAAGCTCAGCAAAATCTAGAGTTGTATAAAGCCCGAATGATTCAAGCTCACGATAAGTTAGTGCGGCCTAGAACCTTCCAAGTAGGCGACTTGGTCTTGGTTCTTCGGAGGCCTATCTTAGCGCACCGAAAACTCGGTGGAAAGTTTGAACCAACTTGGGAAGGACCCTTCGTAGTGGAAACAACCTACGAAGGAGGCTCGTATCAGCTAGTGGATTGTAAAGGAAATCACCCAATGCTTCCTGTAAACGGGCGTTTCCTTAAGAAATACTATGCTTGATGTAGCTCGAATTTTCAATCAATAAAATCTTCAAGTTTCAATCAATTTTGTTCAATTGTCTACAAATCTTTTTATAACTTAATACCTTTTTTTTAGGCCAAGAGATTTTTTTTTCAGGTCTTCTAGTCTTAACTTCAAGCCTTTTAGTGGTGGAGTACGCCCTTTCGTGGCACCACCCTAAAATTCAAATTTTAATCTTGATCTTATATAGAGCAAGTTCCCTCTATATACGATCTTTCAAACCCGATCATTTATGTAAAGCAAGTTCCCTTTACATATGATCAATCCAGACCCGATCATCCGTAGAGCAAGTTTCCTCTACTCATGATCATTTTAATCTTGATCTTATATAGAGCAAGTTTCCTCTATATACGATCTTTCAAACCCGATCATTTATGTAAAGCAAGTTCCTTTACATATGATCAATCCGGACCCGATCATCCGTAGAGCAAGTTTCCTCTACTCATGATCATTTTAATCTTGATCTTATATAGAGCAAGTTTCCTCTATATTTGATTTTTCAAACCCGATCACTTGTGCAAAGCAAGTTTCCTTTGCACAGGATCAATCCGGACCCGATCATCCGTAGAGCAAGTTTCTTCTACTCGTGATCGTCTTAATCTTGATCTTATATAGAGCAAGTTTCTTCTATATACGATCTTTCAAGCCTGATCACCTGTGCAAAGCAAGTTTCCTTTGCACATGATCAATCCAGACCCGATCATCCGTAGAGCAAGTTTCCTCTACTCATGATCATTTTAATTTTGATCTTATATAGAGCAAGTTTCCTCTATGTTCGATCTTTCAAACCCGATCTCCTGTGTAAAGCAAGTTTCCTTTACATATGATCAATCCAGATCCGATCTATCGTGGGAAGCAATGCTTCCTTCCCATTAGATCTTTAATTTTCTCTCCTTAAGATTCGACTCGCTAGTGGTAGAGTACGCCTTCCATGGCACTACCCTAGTTCCAGATCAAACTCCGATTCTTCAGGGATCGATTTTCCTTCTCTTAAAATCAAAACTCCAGACTTGACCTTTTTCGGTCAACGCCAATATGTGCAATAGAATTTCATTCTATTACACATATTGGGGGTCCATTTGTTGACCTCATTTTTGTATGAGGTCACTAAGGACCTATCCAGACTCCAGATCAATCTAAAAAATCTAGGACTCTCCAAAATCCAGACCTTAGGATCCGCTCTAGATCCTAGGACCCTTCTAGATTCCAGACCCTAGGATCTACTCTAGACCCTAGGATTCTTCCAGACCAGTCCAGATATTAGGATCTATTCTAGACCCTAGGAGATGTCCAGACCTTAGTTCAATTCAAATTCCAATCAAATCCAGTTCAAATCCAGAATCCAGACCCAAATCCAATGCTAAAAGGGCAAGTCCTAAAAGCCTTTCTCAGCAAATTTTCAAACGCTTCAAAACCCAGTTAAATGACCTCCGATTCAGAGTCTGTCAGTTGCATACTGATGGGACATGTCTCTGGAGGTATCCCTCCAAATTTGAGCCCATTCTGAGGTCTCTAACCCCAGAAACTTAATCAAAATCCATAGGCTGTAAAACCTTCAAATATTTACGGCCTATGCCACTGGATCTGCCACCTAGTGAATTTTGACCTTAGAGCCCTCTCCAAAGCCTCTAATTACTTCCAGACCCTTAATTATGATTCACTGAGCAGTAAACTGCATTTTGGTTGACCTAGTTTGGCCCCTAGTGGCCATGAGCCCTAAATGACCAAAATACCCCTATGGGGCTCAAACTTTGATTTTAAATCAAATGAACTCGGATTGAACGCAACCACTTCCAGCGAGTTTCAAATACCAAACCAAACTTGTTGGACCCTTTCCCAGGCCTTGGGTCAACCTGGTTGACCAAGTCAACCTAGTTGACCCAAATAGCCCTTTAAGGGTCCGAATAGATGTTTTTGACTTAGATAACCTATCAAGACTTGGAACCACTTCCATTGATTTTGAAATGTTATTTTGAACTTGTTAAACCTGATTTCAAATCTTGGACCCATGTGATTGACCAAATTAACCATGATTGATTCAATGGCCCATTAAGGGCCCAATAGGCTCAATTGACTTGAACAGCCTATTTGGACCCTAAAAACTACTCTATCAAACTTTCGTGATTAATTCTTTTAATGATTTAGGCTTGAACCTTGATTATATCCTTGACTCAATCTTTAGTTGACTTGGTCAACTATGACTCAAGTCTAGCCTAATTTGACATGCTTGGATCAAATCAAGCTACATCATCAAGCCAATGCCTCCACGACTTTAATTTTATTTTAATGTATGTCCTAAATACCATTGAATATGCTTTGAGTCCAACCATGATTATATTGACCAAGTCAACAATCAAGACTAGGTCAAAGCACTTTGAAACCGTCTAAAATATTAACTATTTGATTTTAAGCCACTAAGATCCTCCCAAAGCATTTCAATTCATTCCTCCATCTGCCACCTCAGCACCCTTGGACCCATTGACTGGTCAAACAGTCAATGGGTGGTCAAGTGGACTCTTTAAGAGGCTAAATCACTCCCTAGAGCTAATCTAATCAATTTAATTACTCTCCAGCTGTAAAAGAACAGCTCTAGAAGCTTCCTAGGATTAATCTTGACCCTTGAATTCTGATCAAATAGCTCCTAGCAAGCCATGTGTCCAAATAGAAGACAAAAGACCCTTTCCACCTAGGATGTCCTCTCCATGTCCTTGGCTTCTGCTCCCACCAACTCCCTGGACAGGTGGCAGCCATCTGGGAGTCCAAACAGTCGATCTCAGCCCTTCATTCAATCTGGAGGGGATTGAATAGGGCAAAAGGCTCAAAATGAACCTCATTGCAAACCCTAGCTTCTCTCACCATCTCAAGTCTCCCCGGACGAGCTCTCTGCTCATAAAACCTCTCAACCATCTCCTCTTCATTTCCCGAGCCAAAACCACCCGTCCAAAGCTGCCGCCGGTGAGGACTCCGGCCAACCGAAGCATTTCCAGTTCAAACGCTTCTACCTCTCGATCGGCTGCATTTCAGGACGTGGATTCAACAGGACAAATAAACGTGGACAATCTACAAGCTCAACCATCCCTTAAACGGTCCAAACCGTCCATTGAATCGCTGTAAATCTCTAAACCTAGTTTAGGACACATAGATTTAATTAGCGTTTTGTTTAATGCGTATTTAATAATTTCAAAAGTTCCCCAATATTTCTGTTTGCATGTTAAATCTACGTTTAAATTTTTATCGCATTTGGTTAAGTATTTGGAGAGAACGAGCCTTTTTTGTTCTCAAGGCTGCGGGTTCTCCTTTAGCCCAGGTTTATGAAATCCTGGCCGTCGATCCTGTGATCAACGGGCTGGATTTCATCATCTCACGCCTGGGTATGACCGCATTCCAGCCTCTGTCGGATCGAGCCTCCGTCCAGCTCGATCTGGGCCGTGGATTTGGGAAAGCGGAGATCAGACGGTCGTGATCTACGACCGCGTTCAGGCCTCTGCCGGATTGGATCTTCGTCCAGCTTGATCTGGAACGTTGATTTGAAAAGGCGGAGATCAGACGGTCACGACCGGGTGCTGACTAGGTTAAGTGTTTTCACGCGTGGGTCCCGCGCATTAAGAGCCAATGATTGCCGGCGGCTAATCATTAGCCGCCGCCGGCAATGATTAGCGCAGTTTGATCCCACGAATTGGGATTCGCCACGTGGCGCCACCGCCGCCAGATTCATTTTAATTAAAATAATTGTTTTTTTTTAAATACTTTTAATTAGCAGAAACTTTAAAAAATCATTAAAAATAAAATATAATTCCAAAAATTTCATATAATATATCAAAATTTCCAGAAAATTAAGGTCTTTAATTTAAAATTAAATTTAGCTTAAAATAGAACATATATTTTGATTATTAAATACTTCATGTTAACAATTAGAATATTTATATTTAATTAAATATTTTAAATAGTTTAAAATTATATTTTAAAAACATAGTTTTAGAAAAATTTTAGAAAATTATGTTTGATTAATTAATATTGATTAACTTTATGTAGATATTTTATACTTCAATTTATAATTAAGTAAATTTAAGATATATGTATATATATATACATATTCTTTTTTATATGTTAAATGTTTTAATATTAATTAATATTTAATTGAAATTAATTTTAGGTTATTTTGAAAATTTAACCTAAATTATGTTAAATAATTTTAAAATTTGGAAGTATTTTAGATTTAACTTGATTCAATAATTATTTTAATTATTAATTAATCCTAAATTAATTTAATTGCTTTAATTAACTTAAAACTTTTTAAAATCATTAAAAATTCTTTGTAAATCATAAAATATAAATAATATATCAATATTTTTAGAATTTCAGATATTTCATTTAAATTTATTTTCAAATTCTAAAACTTAATTTATTTTGATTAATTTGAATTATTTGAATATCCTTAATATTTAATTAGTATTTAATTAAATATTATATTAAGTATTTTTGAAGATTAGATATTTATTTTCAAATAACTTCAAAATCAATGGGTCTCTCAACCCCTCAAAATTTATTTTAAAAATATTTTCAACTATTTTTTATTTTAAAACATAGATTTACATATATATGTACTTATATATTTAAACACTTTAAAATCTATTTTAAAATATATATGTTTTTTTTTTAAAAAAACTTTAAGTTTTGAGAGATCCCTTTAAAATTTTAAGCATGGATCGAATGCGTGAATAGAAGTCATTGGGGAATGATTAGTGAGTGATTAGGTCTAATCATTCACTAATCAAAACTTTGTTATCTTAATTACCATCGATATTTGCATGCTTAGGTTGTGCACACACATGCACTTAGTCTAAGGCTCTCCTAGATTTAGGAGTTGATTGTGTTTATGCATATGTGTATGCTTATGTTGAGTTCAAGGGTTAGGAACCTTGATGTGAACCTAATTAACCTAGTGACATGATTAAGGACAATAATTAAGGACTTATTTAGAGCACTTAGAATATTTCCAAAAATTAGGATTTACACCCTCTTGACTTGAAACTTGAACCACTTAAACTTAGTGACATCTTCAGCCTTAGGGAAAATTTTCATTGAATTTAGAAGTCATTAAGACCTCTAAATAATTTTCTTAAGTTTAAAGTCTTAATTAAGCCATTAAATCTTCCAGAAATTGTAATAAATCAAATACAAATCCAAAAAATGTGTATAATACCTCTAACTGACCATAATTAAACCCTTAATCCATGAAAATTGAAACCAACTCATTTTGACAGCAACATGAGTCTTAATTTAATTTTAAGTAAAATTGAATATTTTATTAATATAATTAATTAAAAATTACTAAAAATTCCAAAATTTCCCAAACACTTGGGAATCTCTCCTTAGGTCTTTTCTGACCTTTGGAGTTGATTTCAAGGAGTTTGGGATTCATTTGGAGAAAAAACCACAAATGATTCTCTAATTAAGGATTTTAATAATTCGTTAAATAGTCAAAAGTTTGAATATTCATAACTAATTCAAGAAAAATCCAAATCACCCAAACTCACTTGCATTCAACTCACAATAACTCCTAATATTTATCAAAAATATCAAATTCCAGAAATCTGTAATATTTCAAAAAGTCAACAAATCGGTCAACCACAGTTCAAAACTAGTTCAAAACTTCAAACCTTTGTAATAAAATGTAGGAAAATCCGATTTCAACGTACTTACCTTCTAACTGATCGTAGTAAGGTCTAGTATTTTAATAAAATTCTAACATTCCAGAATTTGAACTTAATCAAAAAGTCAATTTTCAACCCCTTTAATTAAATGATTAAAATATTCCAAAAATTCATAAAACTCAAAATTGTTTTTAAACTCCAGAAAACATTAGTTTGATGTTTAAAACATTCAACAAACCTTTTAAAACACAACAACCATCCTAAAGATGAAGTTTATTGGCTGGACTACTCCGGGCTGCGGGGCTAAGTGTCCTAAGGAGGCTGGTTCCTCGAGCCTGGTGGCACAACGCCACGAATGGATTCTAAGGGGTGTTAAATCTTAAAATTGATTAATCATTAATTATTCAACCTTTTAAAATCTTTAACTCAATTACATTAATTTGGTTTATCGGCTGGACTACTCCGGGCTGCGGGGCTAAGTGTCCTAAGGAGGCTGGTTCCTCGAGCCTGGTGGCACAACGCCACGAATCAATTAATGGAAAACTTAAATTAATAAGTCTTTAAAAATCAGCAACCAAACACTTTCAATAAAGTTTGTTAACTCTCAATCTTTAATCAATTATTAAAACACTTAATCATATCGGGTACCACTGGGTAACCCAGGCCTACGAGGCTGTTCACTCAGCCCCAAGGAAGGTGAAATAAACTTCACGGCCTCGGTGTGAAACAAAGGTGGTTTCCAATGAATAATTAAATAATTGATTTTAAAAGATTTAAAATATTAATATTTAAATTCTAATTAAAAATCCCTTAAGCCTTTCAACCAATCGAATTTGAAACAACTCTAACTAATAATCCTATTTAGGACACATCAAAACCACACGACGTACCTCACACACTTTAGATGTTTTGCTAGGATCACCGACTCTAGTTTTAGGATAGGCCGGTGTTTTACTTGCTGCAGTTGTGTGCCGTACTTTTCGAGCTTTTACTGCATGTTGTTTGCTAGTGTAGAATTGATGTGTTTATTTACTTATTTCCTGCATTCTGTGATTGATTGTACGATAGATTTACCCCTAGGTTAGGAGCGAACTATACTTGTGCAATCTTATGCAGGTGGCCATGCTCGTATAAAGAACTGAAATTAAAGGGGGCAGTCAATAAAAAAAAAATATATACTCTTTGCACAGGTACCTGCCGCGCTTAAGACCCCCTTTAAATAAAAAGAGCATGGCCAAGTGTGGCTAAAAAAAATGCATTTTAAATTTTCATATTATAACTGCTTGGGAATATATACAGCTGTTGATTATTAGGATAACCTCGCAGGATCGAGTCTAGATTTTCTTATTTCTCTTAATGTAAATTTAATTCAGTTAAGGTTGTATTTTTTTAAAAATGTTTTGAGATTGGGATATGAATATCCTATTTGAATTCCAAAGAGGTGAAGACATCCCTAAAGGGGAGAGTCTTCTTCCATTTGGAATTCAAATTAGGATACTTTGCAAGTATCCAAAGAGGAAAGATAACACCCCGATCAAGGGGGAGTTTCTTTCCATTTGGATATCCTAAACCGACGAATCAAGATGTTCGTGAGAAGATGAAGGATTGGACAGCGAGAAGAATCCCAAGTCTCAAAATCATTTGATTTAGGATTAGAAATCCGGGTTGTAGTCAGTGGTGCCCGGCCACTTTAGTTTATTGTAATTTTTGAGATGTAATAATGAGTGGCACTTGCCATATGGACATTCAATTTGATTAATTTAATTAATTTATTTAATTGATTTCGCATTAGAACTCTTGCTTTTTCTAGTCTTTTTACTTGCATGCCGTATTTGATTTGACCTGGAATTCGAATTTAGGCTCTTAGGGGTTTGTCAAAAATTCTTCTACCTTAATTAAATAAAATTTTTAAGATAAGATAGAAACTCTAAACGGTCCTAAGAAGTAAGCTCGGACTCGCCGAGGGTTTTTCATGCATTCATATTATACTTTCTCAACCTTGTTAGGCATCTCCCCGCCCGCGGGTTCTGGCAGGCCACCTGACCTATGAGGGTGCCGATCTGTCAAGGGGATGTTATGCAATCTCTAGGATAAAACCTATTTTCTAAGCCAAAATTTTTAAACTGCTACATATAGATTTTGCATTCAATCGAGTCAATTAGCATGCATCGCATTAGTAACAAATTAAGAAGAGTCTAAAATTTAATTGCATTATTTAGACATTGAATACCCAACATGAGTCTAAGGGGCCAATTAGGATCTGCTCTAGATGTCGGCCCCGTTCTCAAAACTTTTCTTAAATAACGTCCCTACCACTCTATACAAAAGACCGGATACATATTTTAAAATCGTTTAGGTGGTTTAGCTGGCTCCCCAATCCAGGCCGGGGTAAGACCAGATTCGGATTGCACTAGCTAGGTTCGGGGCACTAACTTTAGTGCCCAATTTAGACTTAGGTTCTGAGGCTGGTTCGGGCCATAAGACCTCAATTTCTGGGAATTGAATCCCAAATGTCTAATAAAATTGACCACTCAAACTAAAAAAAAAAATTCCTTTCAATCAAATACAAGCCTAACACTTAGGATAGACTGAGGTGTTTCTGAAGTAATTCAGAATCCCAAAACACCTCCTACCTTTCTTCCTTTGACTCCAGAAATAACTGCTCAAACTTGATCCAATCCCATTTGAAAATTCCTACAATTTCACTCCTTTGGTATCAAGCCTTGAAATTCTTAAATAAAATTCGTATCGCTATTTTAATCGAGAGTATTCGTAGGAAAATTCCTAATTTTCCTATGATGTAATTAACTACGAGGGCTTGCGCTCGTAGGAGATTTAGTAACCCAGATCTAATTTTTCAAAATTAAAATTGATTTCTTTTAAAACTTCAATTAATTATCTTTGGGAAATTTAATCTCCCCAAAAATAATTAAATATTTTCAAAACTATATATATTTAAATTAAATTATTTTTTTTTATCAAAACACCTCCTTTTTGGATATTAATGCGTAGGTCCCTCTGTGGATTTTAACCAAAAAAATGTTATTAGTTTTAATTATTTTTTTTTTTTTTGCATTCAATCATTCACTTATAGTTAGTTGTTGCTATTATCTTATATAATTAATTAGTGTTAATTATAATTGACAACTAGACTTGTTATTGTTATTATGTGTATGAACATTTATGAAAAAAAGAAAAGGGGAGAAAATTCAAAAAAAAAAAGAGAGAAGTTTCAAAAAAGAAGAAAAAGAAAGAAAAAATAAATAAATAAATAAAAAGAAAGAAAAGAAAAAAAATATTAGAAATTTTGGAAAACCCGTTTCGGCGCTTGTAGCGCGACGAGTAACCACCCATGCATGCTTTTCTTAGCATGGTGGGAGGAAGCTTGTCGCGGTGCTTGTGGCGAGGCGAATAATCATCCTAAAATCCTATTTTAGGTGTTTGTGACGTGCTGAGGGACCCCGATACACACTTTTCTTAGCGTGGTGGGAGGAAACTCGATACGACATTTACGACGAAGGTAGGCGAGCCTTGTGTTTGCTTTTCTTAGCACAGCGAGACAAAAATATAAATACCCAACAAGGAAATAATTGCTTTTCTTTTTTAAATATCTGCTTTTAATAACACATGCACACCTTTCTTAGCGTGGTAGATGACAAACAAAAAAACTACAGCCACGGTGTCTTACAAACACCGGTTGTGCACGTCTTTTTTGACGTTGCGAGTAGGTTGCCTCTTGGTTTTTCCCTAAATGGGAGAGATGCCGCGAGGCTGCCGAAATTTTGTCTTAAAAAGACAAGGACTTGCACAAATTTTTGGACAACAAGAAACTCATCTTTGGACAGCAGGGACAAAAAAAAATGGATGATTAAAACTTAAACCTAAATAAATGAGCTCAAACTTAAACTTGATTCAAACACTACTTTTTGGATAGCAAAGAAATCATCTTGGACTCAAATGTGCTTTAATCAAATGACATTAAACATATGATGAATTTAAGCATAAATGAAATAATCAATGAAGAATTTGAATTTAAATAAGCTAAGTGCAAAGCACTTTAACTTGAATGGATGATGAAGAATAGAACCTAAACCCTAAAGTTAGAATCTCCAACTCATAAAGTTGATGAATTTTGGATATACAAAGCATAAAGCTTATTTTCAATGAAGCTTTAATGTTAATTGAAATGATGCATGGTTTGATCCTAAGCGAGATCATGAATAAACATCACAAGTCGTATAGGGATCAATCACAAAGTTTGTATTTAAAATGCAAGCATCCTACAAGATTAAGTGCAAGAAAACACATGCAAAACTTATGATAAATAAAGAATTTACAATTATCATCTCAAAATTTGATGAACACAAAAAAGAGGAAATTGTGAAATGGTATGACTTAGTTACAAAGCCATCATATGAAAACTTTGGAGCATCATAGTTGGTTTGTAATATAAGGCATAACTAACTCCTAAAGAGCAATTGATTGAACCAAAATGGGGTATGTCATGAGTAGAAGCAATGTATCTCTATCATGCTCTTAAGTGATTGAAGATGATTTGTGTCGAGCAATTGACACAAGGTGAATAGTGAAACTATCATCCACACATAAGTCCTTTGCAAACTATGAGCTGTGTCCAAACACAATGAAAGGTTTGTAATCTATAGCTTTATTCGCTCACCGGTAATAGTCAGATGAAAGAACAACCACAAGATTGAAATCAATGATGCAAGATTTTTAATCAACATTAAAGAATCGTCGTGCTAGCTCAATTGTTCATTTGCTTACGAAGAACAACCTATATGTGCAAAAATGCAAGTGCCTATATAGGATCAAGAACTTGGGACATGATATGTTCATCATTAACAATATAAAATTTTTAACTAATGATTAATGATACTGGCATATGAATCTAAATACGATTAGTAATGAATAAACAATAGACTCCTCACATGCAAGGGACAACAATCAACAGACGATTGTGAATGTAGTGAATTCCCTACGAACATGGGTGGAAGCATATGATAGAGATAATAATTCCTCACATGGGCAATTTAACTTATAAACAAATGCACTGTACCCTTATCAATAAAGATGACCAACATCAAGACACAAATGAAGGCATCCAACCTCTCAGGCAATGAAAATTAAGAAGGGATATACAGTTTGATTGCAAACAGTCAATGACAGTTAACTCAAAAAGAAACACCATAATCGCCTACGAATGTCGAATGTAAACACACCATGAATAAGATAAGATGATTGATGAATGTGTGGAAAGGATATCAATAATGAATGCAACCCATTCAGTAGTCAACCTCAGTTCATAAATGAGCTCATTCATCTACTTGTTGGCATTGGTGGTGGATTTGTAATAAATACAATACGCGTTTGATGACTTTGTCAAAAGGCAGGAATGAAAGGAGCGATAATATTTCCATCGTCATGACTCAATTCAATGAAAAACACATCAATACCCTATAAGTTGGAGGGTTCAACGACATTGTCAAAGACCCATTCCACATTCAACATGTCGATTGCAACCAGAAGGATTTGACATGTATCAAAGAATAATGATGATATATATAAGTGTATTCAAGTAAATGCCCTCGCACATGCATCATAATTTGTATATACATAGGTACAAAAAATGGCATATATAATCATAACACCCGCATGGGCCCCGACAAGTATGTTATTGGGTACACACATGATATCTAGGGATGCTACGCAGGTCAATAAATAAATCTAAGTTCGAGCCCAATCCTTTTATATTGGTAGATAGGAGTCGACATGGCTCAAACTATTAAATAAATATGCGGTCGTGAGGTAAACCGGGATATTTATTTTATACATTCATATTAGGCCATAAAGGTCTATAATAATGAGAATTCATTAATAAAGGCATAAAACCTATGAAACCCGATCCTCTGTCGACAGTCAAACAGAATCGACAATGTTCAACCTATAAATAAAAATGCCCCAAATACCCCGATGATGACCATGTTGACTATAGATATCAATTGGAGGAGTTCTTAAATATTTTCAAATGCTAATAAACTACTCCAAAATCTAAAAACTCAAAAAAAAAAAAAAAATCCAAATGTCAAAATTGAAACAAACCCATCAACCACTAAAAGCAAAATCCATCCATCCTTCGAACAAGTTTGCCGAGGTGGACAAATTCAAATATAACTTTAGCTCATATAGAGCTAATGCCTAGTCAAAAATATCACTATGACCCATTCTCAAACAATCTCCTACCAATAAAGATGTGGTACATGTCCTCTGACCGGCAGTTTTGCCGCCAAATGGCACCGTGGCTGCTTTGTCTTCAATACACCGTAGCTGTTGTGTTTACTCTCATGGATGGGTTTGACACTTCACTTCTTCTTTTATATGTCAAATGCTTAAATATCTACTCATCCCATTATTCTTGCCAAATTACCTTTTTGTGTTGGAGTGTCTTCTTTGTGCAGATCTGGTGCCAACAAACTTGGCTTTATAATTTATGTAGGATATCATGAGCTCTAGCTTTTTGAGTTATTGGAGGTTAGCCTATATTTTTTGTAGAAAGATTGTGCTAAATACTATTATATTGTTCTTCCTTTTTTGGGTGTTGTCTTCTTGCAACCCTAGAATGTACTTAGGGTTTTTTTTATTATTCATAGTATAAAGAACCACTGACTCTTAAGATTTATTTTGCTTTCTCTTGTAGCTATTTTGAGCATTAGCGAGCTGGAGGTTCTTTTTAAGGATCTTGTAACCCCCTTTTTGGTATTATTGCATAGGCCCCTTAGTGGGTTTTAACTAAAAAAAAATAGTAATAGCTCTCCAATGCATATAGCAGAGAAGAAAAAATATTAAGCTAAATCATTCCAACTCCACATCAACCATATATATATATAAGAGAGAGAGAGAGGAGAGAGAGAGAGAGAGAGAGAGAGAGAGAGAGAGAGAGAGAGAGAGAGAGAGAGAGAGAGAGAGAGAGAGGCTATAAGATAAGGGCAAAAGAGAAGCAGCCATAAAAACTTAAAATTTCAATAAAGTGGCACTCTATTAAGAAATATAAAGTTTAATATATAAGGAAATTTACATGTACATGAATTTTTTTTAATCAATCAAATATGTATACAATAAATGAAACTATATATAGTTTATGTAAAAGTATACAACAACAACATATCATTTATTTCAGAGAGCATGTTTATGCAACCCTAATTTTATTCTATATATCTACATAAAATGTGATATTACATTAAGTTCAAGATGTTGTTGGGATGACAGTCCCGATATTGGTCAACATAGCATTTGCAAAGAAGCTTTTAGCAGAACCACCACCATTTTTAATCAAGTTGATATCTTGTAATATTATACCACTGCATGGAAAGCTTTTGCTGCAGTTGAAATTTATTGCAAAATTTGATGCACTTGTACCCATGATATTGTTGTATTGGACATTACTCACTTGCACTGTTGATTTCTGCATAGAATAATAAAATTATTATCTACAAATTTATCGATAAAGAACCTATTAATTTGAAAGATGAATATTACTAATATTATCTTTGAATGAATATTTTTACTTTTTTGACATAATTTTTCAAAAGTAGCATTTTTCAACCATAATTTCAATTTTATTCATTTAAAAGAAACTTTTAAATTAAGCTTTGTACAATTATTTTATGTAAACCTTCACAATTTTTTTATTGAATGCTATTGCTATCACAGAAATAGTTAAAAAATAATATCAAATGAATTGTAAGATTATGTGCTTATATTTTGATTTGTGATAACTTATTGATATACCTGTTGAGCGCATGGCTTGGTGGAGTCACAGTAGTTTTGATCGATGATTATTGGATTTTCAACATTGCTCATTTTTATGTTTTTGAATAGTATGTTCTTTGCATAACCACTTCCACCCTACAAAAAATCCATTGCTAAAGTAAGCATAAGGAAATGAATAAAAAGAAAAAGAAAAAAAAAAGCATAAAAAATGAAATCATTTGCTTGTATTGAGTTAGAAGTATATGCCTATTGAGTTAGAAGTATATGCCTAAGGATTGAAAAGATATATAACTTTATATGTATTCACATTTATACATATTTAGCCTATTATTAGTTTACATAGAAACATCATATTCTTCTTTTATCGCTACTTTTTTAAATGCAAAAGAGTGTTCTTATGTATATAATTAAGGCTGCAAATGAACTATTGATCGATATTAATTACTAAGTCGCATAATTAAAAATAAAGAAAATTTTACAAAATAAAAAGAAGATTTACATATTTAAATATAATATAATAAATTTATAATCATTAAATAATTTTAAAAGAAGTATCAATTATAATTAATCAATGATAATTTAAATTATGATTATATCAAAATAGATTTAAAGATCATAAAATTAATTTAAATTAAATTTAAATTTGAATATATTGATCTAAAATTTATATTTCATAATTTATTTGAATACCTGCCATGTCTTGATACGAACCCCATTTGAAGTACCAATCAAATGTGCAGTGTCTATAGTCACACCTAAGACTTGATCAGTGGAGCCCTCTGCTCCCAGACTTCCGATACTAGGTAACATATTAAAATTTAAGATATGTTAAAACACATTTACTAATGTCCTTAATCATAGCTTAAAAAATAAGTAGACTTAGATTTGATTACATGTCAATAAAACATAATTAATTCATTTAAATCAACAAGGTCAATGTAAAGGTAGATTTTATTTATATACCTAATTCCATGACCTGGGCCACAAGTTATGTTAGTAGCATGCACATCTTGAGATCCGCCCACTATTAATATACAATCATCTCCTATAAATTAAAATAATATATCAAACATTAATGAACCTTTTAAATCATTTTTTTAATACTGATCATCATTTCAACCTTTTAAATCAAATTGAAGTAAGTATTCACCCAAATCAATTTGCATGTATATATATATATATATATATATATATATACCAGTGACTGTAGACATTAATGTAAAACATACCAGTGGCAATGGTGCATTGGTTAATAGTAATATTTTGTGTTCTTGCAATATGAATTCCATCTGTGTTAGGGCTATTGCTGGGTGCAACTATTCTAAATGACATTCTTGCTGTTCTCGAACATAATGTGGATTTGTTGGCTATTAATCACATTTAAGCTCTCTACTGTCAATCCATTGCATGCATTAAAAGTTAAGGCCTGCATCAAAACACAATATATATATATATATTCCAAGAATATTAGTTTGATGAAAATTTTTATATTTAGAAAAAAATAAATGTATTGGATGATGATACATGCCGTAGGTGCATCTTTGCATGGCTGAAAGATAATTATATACAAAACAAAGAAGAAACTAGCTAAATTAGTATGTATACCTTTAATTAATATACATAAATGTGGATTAAATTATGAAAGCCAAAATAGAATAAATTCTTACTTGCGATTTATCTACTTTGCATGATTTTTGCCACCAAATGTTTCCATTGCCATTGATGGTTCCCCCACCTAAAATAAGAAGATTGTTTACATTGTTGAAGCGAATCCAGGTCCTTTGATTCTTTCCATCCCAATCTGATGGGTTTGAAGAAGCTTCAATTGTCCCCATGATCTAATAATTACATTTATACATACATAAATGAGTGATAGAATATTTATAGTAAAAAGTTATATATAGATCAAGGCCTTAATAATATAATTTTCATAATTTGATTTATGATGAATACTCAAATCTCACCATCACTTAAATATCTGATAAGCAAGGTCCAGAAAATGTGATGGGCTTTAATTGGTATATGTTACCCTTGGGTATCAAAAGAGAGATTGGAGTATCAGAGGAGCAAGCGGCATTCCATGCCTTTCCAAAAGCCTGGCAAAATAAAATAATGTCAAAATTGTTATGCACTTAAATCCATTTTGCATGCAAATATTTATGAAGCTTCTATTTATGTTGTAAATATAATCAAGCAAAGATACCTTATCTTACCAATTAAAGCATTTTTTTAAAAGAAGTCATGCACATCTCTTCATTTGAATTATTAATTCAATATAAATCTATTTTTTTTATTTCATAACAATATAAACATACCAAATTGACTATATATTAACTAATAATTTATTTTTGATATTTTTACTGTGCAATTTTATTTAAATTCTTTATTTCAATACTGATTTTTTTATTTATATTTTGCATCAATTTTACTTTTCTTACAAAAGCACATGTAAAATTTTGTAAATTAAAAATATAATGTACATTTTTGCATCAAAATATGCATTCATGTTAAATGATAGTTTTAGAAGATATAACATTTGAAAAATATTTAAATAAATTTATAATTATAATAAATATAATAAAATTTAAGATACATATACTTTGCACCATGTTCAATTTTCTCCATAACTTTCAAGATGTTTAAAATGTTTCATTCTTTCCAAAATAATCTCGTTATAGGATAAGCTAAACATGAACACTGTGCAGGTAACTGTTTATGTTGAAAAAATATTTTATAGAGAATTCTTAATGAAATTCTGTAAAATTTTCCGCAAAAAGTGTAACTACAATTTTGTAAGAAAATCGTTTTTTAATTGAGATTTTTTTTCTAATATTTCCTAGCTAATTTAAAAACTATGGATGAATTCAATAATATGATCTCAGACAATGGCTTGTCTAACATTAGCTTTTATGGCCTTAAATTCACTTTGTCTAACTACACTTTATGGAAAAGACTAGATAGGATTTTATTTAACAATGAGTGACGTCTTTATTTCCTAATTTTAAAGTGTAACATCTAAGAACTTGTTCTTATCATGCTCCTCTTCTATTGAGAATTAGTCAAAGAATTACCCATGGGATCATTCCTTTAAGATTTCAAAATATGTGGTTTCACTCTACTAATTTCTTTGTGTTCATGGAGGATAATCGGGAAGTCCCTACTGCTTATTTTGAGGGGTCGAATGATATATTGGTTTTTGTCCATAAACTAAAATTTCAACCTTTGCACCACTATTAATGAAATCATTTCCAAAATTCTAGCTTATAAGATGACTTTGTTGCGACCTGGGCTTATCTCTATTAATCATACTAGTTTTGTTAAAGGTAGATGCATATCTGATAAAAATGGGCTGAAATTTTGAATCCTAAGCATTGTTAGGGTAATATTTTTATTCAAATTATTTTTAATATTATGGATGGTAGTGGTGGTCTTGCTCCTCTTTATATTTTCATTAGATTATGCTGCTTTTTACCCAATTTAAGTTTAATATTGACAGCTTTGTTTCAAAATCTATAGCTAGTTGTGGTGGCCTTATTCATGGTTTTCATAAAAAGTTTGTGGTGGCTTTTGCTTCTAATATACCTATATGCAATATTGCTTTTGCTGATATGGAAGCTCTTTGGCAAGGCCTCAATTGTTGTTTAGAGCTTTAAATTTATAATATATATTTTGATTGAATCGAATTCAAACTTTTGATTGATTTGATTTATTCAAAAGTTTGTAAGAATGCCACTCTTTATTACCTATTTCAATGAATTATATCTATCCTGCCTTCTTGATTTTCAGATTACACATATTTAGGGGTAAGGAACATGTGTTGTTGATTGTCTTGCTAAGAAAGGTTCTCAAAATTTTAATTCTATGACTTTTTATAACTTCTCTAAGATTCCTATGATTAAAGGGATGATTCTTCTTGATAGGGAGTGGTTCCCTTACATAAGGAAAGTGCATTATGTGGTTGTTTATGGGAGTTTTGGCAGATTAGTGTTTTTGAATAATAGTTCTGGGTGACTATGTTTTTTGTGTTGCATCTTTTTCTTTCTTTTTTAATGGAGGATGTTGACTCTGCTAATTCTTTTCTGTGTTCTCTAGCTAGGATATTGCTTGTTCAGTTGGCTATCTTTGATTTGGTGGTTGGTGGTTGTTATCTTTTTCATTGAGACTTTTGTCCTTAGTTGTTAGTTCCTTTTTGTTGTGCTTCCTCTTTGAGTTTTGATTTTTTGGTGGTGGTTGTTGGTTTCCCTCCAGATCTATTTTGTTTGCAAGGTTGTATCAGATTTTTCTCATGGTATTTCGTGCATTGTTGATTCTTTGTTTAGGGGTCATACTTGTTTTGGGTTCCTTTGTTCTGTATGGGGGTTTTCTCTTTGTTCTAGCTCTTTACTCCTTGGGTTATGTGTAATCTGGGGTCTCTTGATTTTATTTGGGGGTTTTTTATTCTAATATTGGTCATCCTATCTTCTCCCATTATCCTGCTTGGGGTTTTTGTGCTTCTTTGGTTTTCTTAAGGCACTTATGGCTGGAACAGGTAATATTTTACCTATTGTTCTTTTTTCATCTCTCCTTTATGTTTTGCAAGCTAATTAGCTCATTAGATTTTATTTTATTTTTTTACAATTGCTCTTCGAGCATTAGTAAGCATCTGATCCCTTTAAGAAATTGTAACTAATTTTTGCTAATTAGTATGTAATCCCCTTTGTGGGTTTCTTCCAAAAAGAAAAAAACCTTGAGCTCCACATTGTCATCTCCCCTCTCAAATCATTTTATGCTTGCATGTACTACTTTAAGTAGAAGCGAACAAGATTTCAACTCAGTTTTATTTATTTTTAAGAAAACATTATTAAAATTTCGTTTGGGTATGCTTGTTTTCTTAAAAGCATCAACATAAATTTTTTTTTTTTTTTTTGTCACAATATTAATAGAAAAATCATGGTAATTATTCTTAAGCGAAATAATATTATTTAAACAACTAAACAAATATAACTATTATTGATAAAAACAGTTTATTCTCCTTCTAAATAAATATAAAAGATTATTTAATGCTACCTCCTCTGCCATGTCATTTTTTGCATGCTTGTGCTTCTAAATCGATGAGAAGAAGGTTTCTAACCATTATCAACAACATCATCCCATGAGACAAAAATTTTATAATTGTTGATATATTAATGATAGTAATCTTATAATTACTAATACTCATTATCATATTTAAACAATAATTAATTTTTTTAATATAAAGGAAATCAAATTTTAAGATTAAACACCGAACTACAAATTAGGTTTTGTGATTTAGTAATCTCTATTTTTCTACTTATATTTAAATTTGTAACTTGTCTAAAGTCCACCTTATCTAAGATATAGTGTGTTGGATATGAGATATTATTTTATTCTTTGTAAAAAAAAAAAAATTCTTAGCCTCAGGTTACTTATGAAAATGAACTGAGAATCGAACCATTTCTTGGCTTCAAGTATTTAATGTCCTGAATTTGAGTAATAACAATTCAATTTGATTTCAACTGATTCATCATAAAAAGAGGATGATGAATGATCAAAGTTCAAGAAATTAAGGAATTTAAGATGTTATTTTTTTTTTACATTATTTGATTTACAAACATGAAATAGATAAAGTCTTACTAATTTAATTGAAGAA
This sequence comes from Dendrobium nobile, assembly GCA_022539455.1. Taxonomy (NCBI): domain Eukaryota; kingdom Viridiplantae; phylum Streptophyta; class Magnoliopsida; order Asparagales; family Orchidaceae; genus Dendrobium; species Dendrobium nobile. Next base: position 10,026,345 of record CM039721.1, on the reverse strand, counting down.
TTTTAGAAAGATCGAACTCTTTAATTTTGATGCAATGTCTAAATTAAGTAACAAATGATGTCATAACAGTACATTACCTTACTTTGGAAGCCGCCTGACTAATTATTATTGTAAATAAGTCGCATAATTACCTTACAAGTTAACTCGAAGCTGTCTGTTTCATTTAGCACTTGGATTTCATTATCCCATGAGAAACACGTTTTAAATCTTTCTAATTTTTTTTAGTCTGTACGAGGATTAGGATCTACCATGCAAGAGGTCTATCTGGACTTAAAACTCCGACAAGCTTACATGGAACCTTTTTTTCTTTTGAAGTCCTCCGTCCTCCCATCACAGCTAATACTTTTTTTTTTTTTTTTTTCAATTTATGGCTCCAGAACCACCTGAGCAATCTATGTAGATAGCCTAAACCCTGTGGTAATTTTTATATGAAGTAGAAAAATCTTTTTATAATTCTTATCACTAAGCTTTAATTTAAAGTCAAGTACAGGAGACAATGAACTTCTATACTGTTGAGATGTAGGAGGTCTCTTAAGATTGGGAACTCTTTGATTTGATAGATACATTCTTGATAGGACTTTCTTTCAAGATTTTCTTGAAATGAATAGAAGATCGACAAAATTAAAGCTGCTATAACGTGTCTCAAATAATAAAATTTGACTTTAAAAACTTAATTATATAAATTACTTTGATTAAGCCATATGTTTTATTTTTTTATAACATATTACATGGATAATTTAATATCTACTTAATATTAATTTTTTTTACTCAGCTCTAATTTTCAATATTTTTATAATATTTTTTTTATTTAAAAACTCAATGAAAAAATATAGATTCATGTAGATAATTTAACATAATGGTATAAAGAGTTGATGCTATTTTTATTATAAAAAAAATCTATTTTCTCAACTTCAAACAGACAATCTAAAGTATCAGGTAATTACTTCTTCTTTAATTGAGTTTAAACTTTAATAAATTTAAGCATACTTCATTTCTTATTTATTTTAGTTACATATTTCTTATATATATAAATAGAAGAGATAAGAAACAACAGCCAACCATTCACCAGAACCCAGCCATGAAAAGCCAACCATGAATCCTGTAAGAATACACATTCCAGAAACAACAACCATCAATCCCCAGCAATCCCCACCCAGGAACCACCAGAACAACCAGAACTAGCAGAACACAACACCCAGAACAGAGGAACAAACCCAACAATAGATACTTAACGCACATTAACATAAGGCACACTACTCTTATCCAGATTAATCAAACCTTTAATCTGGACAGTGAGGTTATTAAAAGATAACTCAGTAATGCCATGAAACTTACAGCCAAACAGAGCTAACACCCTAGCAGCAGAATTGACCACAGGGCAAACGACATTAAAATGGCAATTCATAGAGCCCTAAAAAAACTGGATGTTTCTACGGATATAGAAGTAAGAATACCCACAAGTACCACCTTCCCCTTCAATTAACGCTTTAAGGTCCTCATTAAAGTTACACTCAATCACAATATTCAGAATATCTAAACCAGCACAGGGATTAAGCCCGTGGCAGACAACCAACATCATACCAGCACGCTTATCAGCTGCCATGATTTTACCAGCAAAACCCAAAACATAATCCCCACTACAGTTTCTAATCAATCCACCAATACACCAATTACTCCCAACCAGGGAAATATCAAAATTCAGTTTAAAACAGTTAAGAAGAGGTTTCAGCCAAACAACAAAATTATTCCCATGACTGCTATAAGAAGAATCACAATTAATCCCAAAAGCCTCCAAAGTAAACAACACCTTGTTAAAACTTTTATAGGATAAAAGATTAGCAGTAAAAAGAGAATTCACCTTCTCCTTAACTCTAAAAATAATGTTTTGGTGATCCATTACATTACCATTAAAACAGGAATCATTTCTAGCAAACCACAGAAACCAAAAAATCAGAAGAGGGATAACATTTATAATATGACCTTTAACACCCACCATCCAGCCCTCCAACATATGCTGGACCGAACAATTAGGATCCCAGAAATTCACCCGAAAAAGGTCCTCAAAGTAATTCCACACCTTGATAGCAATAGGGGAAGACACAAAAACATGCTGTAAACTTTCAACATTAGAGCAACATTGACATTTAGAGGTAATAAACAAACCTCTATTCCTAAGAAGCTCATCAGTAGGAATAAACTTCTTCATAATTCTCCAATTAAAGACAAACCGTAGTAGGAATACTCTTATGCCACATCATTTTATAAGGTTTGATAGGATTTTTTTTATTTCTAAAATCATGGCACGCATCTTTAGTCCGGAAGATACCATCTTTAGTAAAAGTACAAAGTAAAATATCTTTAGCCATACGGTTAAGAGGAAGTTTAGAAATGAAATTGCAAATAGAAAGAGGGACCACATAAGATAACTTCTCCATATCCCAACCATTATCAGAAAAAAAGAAATTAACCTTAACCATACTCGTAGAAATAGTATTCAGAAGAGAATCAATGAAAATCCCATTAATCCAACGATCCTGCCAGAATACCTTCCCCAAGGCCCCAAGCTAAACAGGGTTCAACTTTCCATTTAATCTGAACCAAACGTTGCCAGACTTTAGAATGCCCTTTAGAAGAAATACAAAGGGAAGGGTGATGAACTCCACAATATTTATTCTGCATAAACTTAGCCCACAAATTAACATTAGCCCTAAAATTATACCACAATTTAAAAGAAAAAGCATAAGCCATATCAGTCATAGACTTGCAACCAAGATCACCTTCCGGTTTAATCCCACAACACTTATCCCACGAAGACCAATAAATTTTAGAATTGATAGTAGATCCCCTCCAAAACAATTTGTTGAGAATCCTATCAATCCTCAAACACACATTCTTAGGGGGAAAAAGAACTTGAAAAGAATACACAGGAATCGAAGCAAGAACACTTTTAATAAGAACCAGTCTACCACCAAAGCTCAAAAACTTAGAATCCCAAGAAGACAAACGATTATGCACCTTAGAAATTAAGTCATCAAAAAGAAAAAATTTCTTTCTACCTTTGAACAACGGAATACCTAAGTACTTTAAAGGCAAGACAGGTTGAGAGAAACCCGAAAGGTTCTTGATATCCATCACTCTATTATGATGAACATTCTTAGAAATCACAAACCCACTTTTGGCTTTGTTAAAAATAAGACCACTCACCACTTCAAATTGCTCAAAAAAACTCAAAACTTTAGAAACCTTATTTTTCGAAGCATTCATGAAAATAATGAAGTCGTCAGCAAAACATAAATGAGAGATATTGATGCCACCCAAAGTTCTAAAATACATACTTGGAGATTTACTGAACAAAACAGAAACCCCCCTAGACAAATAGTCCACAGCAAGAATAAAAATAGCTGGAGAGATAGGATCCCCTTGCCGCAAACCATGGGAGGATTTAAAAAACCCGTGACACTTGCCATTCAAAATGATGGAGAAGAAGGGTCTTTCAATGCAATGACTAATAAGAGAGATAAACTTGTCATCAAAACCAAAAAAATTCAACATTTTATAAATAAAGCACCAATTAATGTTATCATACGCCTTAGCAATGTCAAGTTTCAAAATCATATTTCCCCCTCTGATCTTAATATCCAAGTCTTAGCAAAATTCTTGCGCAATCAAAATATTGTCCACAATCGCACGACCTTTAACAAACCCCATTTGATTGGGGGAAATGAGTTTAGGAAGAAGGATAGAGAGATGGTTAACCAAAATTTTAGAAATTAATTTGTAAAAAATAGTACATAAACTAATGGGCCTAAAGTCATTCCAAGTATTAACATTATTACTCTTAGGAATTAAAGAAATAGAGGTTGAAGTGAAAAACTTGGGAATCGGGGTCCCATTAAAAAAATCCATAACCGCATCATAAACATCTTCATAAATAAACTGCCACAAGTGTTGAAAGAACTTAACCATATAGCCATCTGGACCGGCCACAGACTCAGCATTCATATCAAATAAAGCATTTTTCACCTCCTCCAAAAGAGGTGCAAAACAAAGACTCCTATTCTCCTCTTGATTCACAATACAAGGGATAAAAGAATGATCAACAACGGAGGACGGACAAAATTTTTTGTTAAGATGATTTTGAAAAAAATTAACAGCAAGGTTAGCAATCTCATCACCATTATCAATAAAAGTACCATCACCATGATCAATTTTATGAATACCATTAATAGCTCGCTTCTTGTTAACCAAAGCATGAAAATAACTAGTATTATTATCCCCTTCCGCCAAATATTTAATAGCAGCCTTCTGTTTCCAATAAGTCTCTTCCTGGCATTGAAGGTTAGTGAAGACCATTTTGGCCTCCTTAAGAACCGCAAAATTGGCATCCGTGTGGTCATTTTGGCAACAGGCCTCAAGAGCATTAATCTTCTCTTCCACCTCCTTAATATTAGAAAAAACATTTTTAAACATGTTCCGGTTCCACCAATTTAGAACCATCTTAAGCCTTTTAAGCTTAGCCCAAAGTCTAAGCATGCCAGAAATAGAGTCATCAGAAAAAACAAGCGCAAACCAATTAGTGTGGACTACATTAATAAATGAATCATGAGCTAACCACATGTTCTAGAATCTAAAACGAGAATTTAAACCAACAGAATTAAAGTTAACATTAATGAGCAAGGGGGAATGGTCAGATAGCGTACGACTCAAATGCACCACCTTAGTAGGATTGAAAACATTAATCCAAGCGTTATTAAAAAGAACTCTATCTAACCGTTGCCAAAGATTGCCCCGATTCCAAGTAAATTTGTTATCGGAAAAGCCTATGTCAATAAGATTACAATTCATAATCATATCATTGAAATCTTCCATAGAACGATAAATAGGATGCAAGCCCCCAACACTCTCAGAGGGATTAATAATAGTATTAAAATCCCCTCCAACCAACCAAGGTAAAGTACAAATACTGTGAAAATTAACAAGTTGATCCCACAAAATTCTTCTCAAAGAACTAGACGTAGCAGCATAAACAAAAGAAGCAACACATTGAAAATTGGAAGATTCAATATTACAATGAAGCACTTGAGTAAAATCCCCAATAAAATCAATCTTCACAAAATATTTCCAAAAAACCCAAATTTTATTAGAAACATTAGCAAAAGCATGCTTAAAACCCAAAACTTTAGTGGTATTGAACAGTTTATCCCTAGGGATGAGAGGTTCAAGAAAAACAAGCACTGAAATATTATGAATACGACATAAATTTTTAACCCTGAGCTTGGAGGAAGGACACCCAATCCGCCGCACATTCCAAATGATCGTATTAAACATGAAAAAACTGAATTAATGAGTAGTATGTGAACGTGTAGCCCTAGAAGATTGTAAAATAATGTTTCTAGGTTTTCTACCTCTCTTACCCCTACCTTTGGAAAAACTCATATCATTATCCTCTCTAGCATAGCATTTAGCGTTAATTTCAATTTCCGTATCCATAAAAGCATCACAGTTATAATGATCAGTTAAAAGAAAATCAATGTTCATATCACCAGTTGAGGGATCCAAACCAGAGTGGTCACCTTCTAAAAAAAGGACCCCATCTTCCACCGTCGAAGTATTACAGAGCCTTTGATCTGTAATAGGCAAGTTAACATGAGAATCAACATAAAAAAAAACATGAGAATCAACATTAATAATATGGGAATCCTCTATATTATCAGTAGAATTACAAGCCACAATGTTAATAGCATCGGTATTGCACAACTCCAAAGCCTTTGAAGAAACAACTTCCCCCTCATCAAGAACAACAACCAAATCATTAGAACTATTAACAATTTCAAAATTAACCCATTTTTATTAATCTAAAATATTATTAGCAACATGTAAAGCCGTGTTAGAATGAGTTTGAACCACATAATCTGTAAAACTTTATCAATAACAGCATTATTAGGAATGATAGAAGCCGATTTGGAAACATTAGATAAAGCAGGGATAAAATTAACATTGTCTTCCCCCTCATTACAACTGTTAGCAGCACCCATTACCGGGTCTTCCTTCTCCAAATTGATCTCTACCGAAGGAATAGGGACATCAGCACCCTTACTAACCACCTTACCATTTTCATTCTACACACTTTTCTCCTTACGCAAATTAGGATGTAAACGAAAACATTCCTTTATCGCATGACCGTGCATCTTGCAATGAGAACAAAATATGGGTAAATTTTCAACTTCCACCTTTTGATAGTAACCATTCATTTCAGAACCTATCCAAATTTCTTGCGGGTGTTTTTTCGTAACATCCAATTCAACAAGAACTCTAGCCACTGAAGGTCTCGACAGAGAAGCCGTTGCTTGATCTGTCTGAAGCGGCCTACCAAATACAGAAGCAAGACCAAAAAGGATGTGCGAATTAAAAAAATGCAAACGAAGGTTCGGAAAGGCTATCCACACCGGGGCAATGGGAGACTCCTCCCTCACATCAAAATCCGGTGACAACTTAAACAACCTCATTTGACAACCCTGGATATAGTAAGAACGACGAGAGAAAATACGGCTATAGTCCAAGTATTAGCTAATTGAATAGCTATATGTTTAGGATCTAACAAACCAACATTAAAGGATCCCGAAAGTTTTAAACCAAAAAAGAATTTGCGAATGGCATCCAGGTTAGATCTGCGTAACATAAACTTTCCAACCAGAGTAAAACAAAAAGGAGCGGCCAGCTGATGAACAATAGCTTCCTCAAAAAGCAAAGCAGGGCACCCTTTAAAAGAGGAGTGAACAAAATGAACTTTCAAAGAAGAAGAAGATCCAGCCGAAACCACATCCTTAAAAGATCTAGATTTACCAGTAAGGACAGGAGGAACAGCCGGGTAAGACGACATCGGAGACGTCATCGCCCCCCCCCCCCCCCCCCCCCCCCCCCCCACCCAACGAAAGCACAAAAATAATCCAAACCACCAAAAGGGCAAAAACCAAAAAGAACAGGGGAAAAAAACCAGAGAAGGACAGTCTAGAGTAAAGAACGAGTTTACCAGCGAATGGAGGAAGCAACGAAGGCAGGAGAAGAGATCGGAAGAAGATCGGAGCGCCTCACTTAACACAACAGCAGAATCGCCTCAAAATCACCAGACGAGGCGGCTAGGGTTTTTGCAAGACGAAGATTGGGAACTCTTTGATTTGATATATACATTCTTGATAGATGGACTTTCTTTCAAGATTTTCTTGAAATGAATAGAAAATCGATAAAATTAAAGCTGCTATAACGTGTCTCAAATAATAAAATTTGACTTTAAAACTTAATTATATAAATTACTTTGATTAAGCCATATGTTCTATTTTTTTATAACATATTACAAAGATAATTTAATATCTATTTAATATTAATTTTTTTTATTCAGCTATAATTTTCAATATTTTTATAAAAAAAATTTTTATTTAAAAACTCAATGAAAAAATAAAGATTCATGTAGATAATTTAACATAATGGTATAAAGAGTTGATGTTATTTTTATTACAAAAAAATCTATTTTCTCAACTTCAAACAGACAATCTAAAATATCAGGTAATTACATCTTCTTTAATTGAGTTTAAACTTTAATAAATTTAAGCATACTTCATTTCTTATTTATTTTAGTTAACTATTTCCTTATATATATATATATATATATATATATATATATATATATATATATATATATATATATATATATATATATATATATATATATATATATATATATTTATATATATATATATATATATATATATATATATATATATAAGCTTTCCCTCCCGTCATGCTGCTCTGGCGATTTGGAGGCGATCTAGGGTTTCATCGTCGTACTCTCTGGCTGGCCTTCTTGGCGCGGTGTTTTCCCCACTTTTCGCTTGTATTCTTAATCGTTATTCTTTGCTCGTTGTTTTTTGTGTTTGGTTTTGAGATTTTTCTGGGGTTTTTGGGTTCAGGGCTATGACGACTCCGTCGTCACCCCTTCCTTCGGCCCCTTATGTTGGTAAGGGGAAATCTCGATCTTTCAAGGATGTCATAGCTGGTTCTGCTTCATCTTCTTCGAAACTTAAATTTGTGTATTCCACATTTAAGGGTTACCCGGCTCTCTTGTTTGATGATGATGTGGTCTCTCAACTGGTTGCTCCTTTCTCTTTAACTTTGGTTGGTAAGTTTTTGCTGAGACATCCCAATCTCAATGTTATACAGAAATTTTTCTCTAATCTAAAACTGTCGAATTCATTCTATATTGGTTTACTGGATCAAAGGCATGTTGCGATTCAACTCTCTAATGACATAGACTATAGCCAAATTTTTGCTAGAAGATCTTATTATATCCAGGCATGCCAAATGCGGTTGCTAAAATGGACACCAGATTTTGAAGTTAGGGAAGAATCCCCTATATCGCATGTTTGGATTTCTTTTCCGAATCTCTGACTTCATTTCTTTAATTCTCAAGTTTTATATAGTTTGGCTTCGATTTTTGGAATATTGTTACAAACCGACCAGGGTACATCAGATGTTTATCTGCCTTATGTAGCTCGGGTTTTGGTTGAGATGGACATCTCCAAAAAATATCCCACGTATATTTGGATTGGGTCGGAATTGAAGGGATATTTCCAAAAAGTTGAATTTGAAAACCTTCCTATTTTGTGTTCTTATTGTAAAATGCATGGTCATAGTATTAATGAAAGTTTTAAGAAGCATCCTCATCTTCGTAAGGAGAATGATTCTTCTAACAAACCACAAAGGACCGATGTGGATTTGATTCATGTTGAAAATTATGAGCATTTGGAGCGATCTGACTTGAAACCAAATGAAAATTGTGAGTCTAGTATTTATCAAGCTTGTTGTGTTCCTACGGTAATTGATGAGGATTTGATTCTTGTTGAAAATCCTATGCATTTGGAGGGATCTGAATTGAAACCGATTGAAAATTGTGAGGCTAATATGCATCTAGTTTGTGTGGAACCTACGATTGCTAATGTGGGTGCTGTCCCTAATGAGCAAGAAGTCCTTGTTAAACCTTCATCTGATTTATCTAATATGGAAGTTCCGATTTTGGTGGTTGGAGCTAACCATAACAAGTATAGAGTTGATTTTACTGCAACTTTAACAAAAATTGTCCTGAAGTTAATGAAATGGTTTTAGCTAATATCTCTATTAATGGCTCCAATTTGAATGAGCATGAAAATGCTAAAGTTATTCAGGCGGAGAAAGACTTGCTTGAAAAGGAGAATACTGCTATGATTGGGTTTCAGTTGGAGGAAGGTGAATTGGCAAGGGAGGAGGAGAATCATTTAAATGTGGTTGATGATGGTAAGCTTATCTTATATATTGAAGATCTCCTTATGGAGGATGAATGTCCTCAACTAGAACCCAAACATGACTATAAGCATCCCGCTGCCTCTAATTATAATAGTGATGATTTTGCTGACATCGACGATATGTACATTGTTGTTAAATCTTATGCCAAAGATGACTATGACACTAGTTTTTCCAAACCTCAGAATATGAGAGGTAGGAAAAGCAAAAAAATTATCATACAGCCTTCTAGAAATAGTTGTCGCTCGAATACTTCTTCTTAACTTATTTTTTATTTTTAAAGCTATTATTTGGAATGTGAGGGCCATTGGTTGTCCCTCCTCTAGAGTTAGAGTTAAGAATTTATGTCGTATCTATAATATTTCTATTTTTGTTTTGCTTGAGCCGTTAATTAATAGCTCCAAATTACCCTCTGCTGCTAGAATTTTGGGTTTTAAGCATTTTGTTTCTAATTCTACCAATAAATTTTAGGTTTTTTGGAAGGATCCTGTTAGAATTGATTTATTTGTGACTTTACTCAGGTTTTGCATTGTAGTATATAATTTCTGAATTTGAATTGGTTTGCCTCTTTTATTTATGTTACTTCAGCCCGTACTACTAGACGGATTTTATGGGAACAACTAAACAATTTCAATAGTATTTGCAACTTATTCTGGCTTATTGGTGGTGATTTTAACATGATATCTAATCCTTCTAAGCGTTTGGGGGATTCTCCTCCTAATTCTCTTGCTATAGAGGAGTTAAACAATATGATTATGGATTGCAATTTGATTAACATTGGCTTTACTGGTAATCAATTTACTTTGAATCATGCTCATTTATGACAGCATTTGGATCGTGTCTTGTTTAATGACAATTAGTTTAATTCTTTTGATATTATCTCGGTTGAGCATCTCAATATAACCCTTTTTGATCACTCGCCATTACTTATTACTATTAAAGCTAGACATTTGAATTCTATTCCTTAATTTAGATTTCAAAATATATGGATGCTTCATGTTTCTTTTATTGGACTAGTTCAGGAAAATTAGAATGCTCCTATTTTTCTTGATAATTCTATGATTGGCATGAAGAGGTTTTGGCTCAAGCTTAAAAGATTGAAACAAGTCCTCAATTGGTGGAATCGTAAAGTTTTCAAAATTCTCTTTACTAATATCCTTATTAATGAAGATAATGTTATGTCTTTGGAAAATATCTATCAAGTCTGTCCTAATAATACTAATTTTAACCAGCTTCAAGAGGCTAAAGCTAGTTTGTTTAAGTTACAAGCTCAGGAGGAAGCCTTTTGGAAGAAAAAAATTTCTGCTAAACACTTGGTTGATGGTGATAATAATACTAATGATTTCCATGCTTTGGTTAATAGGAAAGGGCCAAAAGTTCTATTTCTAAAATCATGCATGATGATGGTTTGTTCACGAAAGAGAGGGAGAAAATTGTTACTTTAGTTGTTCAACATTTTCAAAATAGGCTTAATAAAGTTTTTACCTCTTCTAATATTATTGATCAGGGTCTTATTCCAAACATTATTTCTCAGGAGGATAATGAATTGCTTGTAAATCCTCCCTCTACGGATGAATTAAAGAATATTGTCTGTAACATGAATGGTGATTCGATTGATGGGCCTGATGGGTTTACTACTAAGTTCTTTCAACATACTTGGAATATCATTTTCAATGAACTGTTTACGGCTATTTTGGATTTTTTTTTATTCCCAATTTTTTTACCTCCACGTCTTTGGTCCTTATTCCCAAAACCACCGCTGTTTCCACCTGGAATGATTTGAGACCGTACCTATAGGCTTTGTACTTTTTTTAGTAAGCTAATTTCTAAAATTTTCATAAGTATGTTAATTTCCATTTTACCTAAAATTATTTCCCCTTTCCAAATGGGTTTTGTTCAAGGCTGAGCCATTGTTGATAATCTTCTTTTGACGCAATAATTTTGTCATGAGCTAGATGTTAGGGTGAGAGGCAACAACATTATTTGGAAGCTAGATATTATCATGGTTTATGATAACATTGACTGGAGCTTTCTTTACAAGATTTTACAGTTATTTGATTTTAATTATATTTTTATTAATATTATTAAGAATTGCATTGAAAGTTTCTTTTTTTCTATTATTATTAATGGAAAGAGCTAAGGTTTTTTTAAATCCTCTCATGGACTCAGACAAGGTGATCCCTTATCCCTTGCTCTTTTTATTATTATGGGGGATTACTTTTCTAAAGTTTTGTCCAACCTCTTTCAGCATAATCCTAGCCTCTATTTTACTTAGGTGATTTCCCTATATCGCATTTATGTTTTGCAGATGATTTTATCATTTTCTTTAATGACACTTTTAACCGGATTAATAAACTATTACACTTATTTAATTACTTTGAGAATGTTAGTGAGCTTTCCTTAAACAAAAATAAATATTATTTTATTGCTCCTTCGAAAATGTACAATGATCATATTGGGGCTATCAAAACTTTCTCTAGTTTTATGCAATCTTATTTACCTTTTAAATACATTGGGGTCCCTCTCTTTAAAGGTCCTAAGAAGTCTTTTTTGTTTGATGATTTAATCTCCTCCATTCAGAATAGGCTCTTATCTTGGGACTCTATCTTTTTGAGCTTTGGTGATAGGATTATGCTTATTCATAGTATTTTTAATTCGCTTTCGGTTTATAGTTTCCAAACTCTTCAATATACTAAAATGGTTTGCAATATAATCGATGAGATTATCAATAAATTCTTCTAGAAAGGGCCCAATTCTAACACCAAAATTATCTAGGCCTCATGGGATAAATGTTGTGGAGTGTTAAAGAAGGTCGCTTTGGGTTGTAAAATCATGTGTGATCTTTCCTATTCCTTTTCTTTCAAATTGTGGTATACTTTACATGCTAATAAAAGTCTTTGATCTAATTTTATAATGGCTAAGTATTGATGGCTTTGTCTCCACTAACATGTTGGTTGTGGGGGCATCATCTGTGATTATCATGGCAATTTTGTGATAGCTTTCTCCTCTAAAATTCCTAATTGTGGTATTCTTAAGGAGGAAATGGAAGCTCTTTTGCAAGTTATTAAGATATGTTTAGATTGTCATATTACTAATGTTTGGACTGAATCTGATTCCAAGGTTTAAGTGAATATTATTTATTCTAATTAGTTCTATAATGTGGTCTCTCTTTTTTTTTTTTTACTTATTTTGAAATATCATAAATTGTTTGAGACAATGTGTTATAAAATCACTCATATTTGGAGGGAAGGGAATTGTACTAATGATTGTCATGCTAAGAAAGGTTCTACTATTACTGATTCTATCATATTTCATAGTTGCTCTGAGCTTCCTCTGGTTAAGGGTATACGGAGGGTTGATATAATGGGGTTGTCTTGCTTTAGAAAGGTTGTCTAATTGTTATGGTTTTTTCTATTTTGGCCTTTTTGGGGCATTGGGTAGTAATTCTCTTTACTTCTGGTAGGTTTGGGTCCTGGTTGATGCTTAGTGTTGGATCATGTGCTTTATCCCTGATGGCTAGTTCATTGATTACAAGTTTTCTTGGGTTCTTTTGGTGTACACTGAGTGCCTTTTATTGAAGTTGGTTTTGTAGTTGTTATTTGGCTGCTCAGTTGGTTTTGGGCTGAGTTTTGGCTCCTTTTGATTGGGGAAAGAATTTTCTTTATTGGTGGCTCTCTTGTTAAGCTTTTCATTTGGCTGATCTATGAAATATGATTGAATTATTTGGTGACAGGAATCTTCTTTGTTCATTGTTGGTTGTTCGTAGGTTGTTGTGTCTCTCTGGAGTTTTTTATTACTAAATTTAACTATTCTTTTAGTGGTTTTGTCAGGTTTTTAGCTTTTTGTGCTTGGATGATTTGGCTGCTCATATGTTACTCTAGGTTATCCTTGTTTATGGCCTTTCTCTCTCTCCCTGCTTCTATGTTTACTCTAGGTTCAGGTGATTTGCTTTTGTTGCAGGTGATTTTGTTCTTTTTAGTCTCTCAAATCTTTTTTGCTCTCAAATTTTAGGGGGATGGTTCCTATCCTCTAGTAAAATATTTAGGTTTTTTTTTTTTGTGGATTGCATTTGGATAGAGATTTATGGCTCTTAGGGTTTTCTTTTGTTTTGATTGTAGCTCTTTAGAGTGGTAGTGAGCTATTTATCCCTTTTAAGGACTTTTATTATTTTCCTTATATTAATGCATAGGCCTTTGAGTGGGTTTTAATTTAAAAAAAAAATCTATTTCTCTCTCTCTCTCTCTCTCTCTCTCTCTCTCTCTCTCTATATATATATATATATATATATATATATATATATATATAGTATTTTTTAGGAGTTAAATGTTGGACCCTCTGTTGACGCCTACAACCACCCCAAAGAGCATAAATTTGATAAAGATGACTCAACCCGAATGTAGATTGCATTGGATCTCATCCAGCTTTTTGGTTTTCAAGGAAAGACTATGGAGGATATCAGGAGTTATTTTGATGTTTTGATAAAAAAAATCTTTCTTTGACGAGACGGTAATAAAAAGAAGGGGTCTTTCATACTTCAAGATATGATTTGCTACATGAATCGAGCTTGATATATTATGGTGGATTAAAAAGTTCAGACATTTGCATTGTCTTCCTTCTTTTGATCAATGTCCTTATCGGGATCACTACGAGATGCAAGTGGGTATAGAGTTCGGAGCTAAATAATATTAATGAGCTTTCAAATTAGGAATCTACAATCTTGGAAATGTGAAAAATGTCGAGGACGACATGTGTTGCCTAATTACGTGCCAAGAAGCTTAACAACCTTCAACCACGCAACAATCTAAAGAAATTAAAGATACATTCATTCATGGGTGTTAGGCCTGCACGGGAATGAATAACATTGGTTGGAAGGGTTGTACCTAGCTACAAGGGCTAAAATGGTGAATCGAGCGGTGCACGGGTTGATACCACGCATCACTTGAAGGGTCAAATAACCTCTAACTGTAAAATGGACAGCGTCATTGTGATCAAGACATTGAATTCTTCTAAGTCGAGGCCCCTCACAATTGAATCGGAGATCGGTCAAAAGGGACAACCGACACCCAAAATTAAAGCACGAAGCTGATTAAATGATGTCGGATCGACAAACGGACTACATCATTGCGTCTGGAATGTCACTGACATTTAGAGTATACATTTTATTTATTCAATTTGGATCTTCTGAGGTGGTGTTGTGAATTTCAAGGCAATTCAAATATGATGCAAAGACACGCATTACGAGGGAAATAAGGCCTCAACGATGCTCAAACGAAGTCCGATCGCAAAACGGACTACACCGTTGCATTCAGAATGTCGATAAAACCTAAAATACACTGCTAATTCATCCAAAGAAAGTTATGTGGTGAAATCGACATGCAAAAACATATAACATGTACAAAAGAAAAGAACACGAATATCAAGAAAATTTGCTTCGATGGTAATGACACGATGTCCGATTTACGAACGGACTTCACCAGTGTGTTCAGAACATCCTAAATACCCAAGGATAACATTCAATTTGATTAAATTAATGATGTACGAGAAGGTCGGCAAGTATTTCAAGGCAAAACATAAATCACAAGATAATAATGTGCATGCTAAGGAATTTAGCCCTCGACGTCGACCAAACAATCTCCGATTGATGAACGGATTTCGCCACTGCGTCTGGAATGCCGTCAATACTTTAAATTGACTATCAATTAGCCCAATTAAAATCATACAGTGACCGACGAGGGTCCTAATGCAATAATGCGCATTTCAAGGAAATTAGACATCGGCGTCGCTCAAACGAAGTTTGATCTCGAAACGGATTGCGTCGTTGTGACCGGAACATCGGCAATACCCTAAATGCACTATTAATTTGTCTAATTTCAATGTTCGGCAAAATTGATACGCAAAATGAGGCGATTGGCACACAAATCAAGAGAAAATTGCACGCAAATTGAGAAATTACACACAAATCAAGACAAATTTATATAATTAAAGCCTTATTGTCATTTGGAATTAATGTATGGTGACATTCCACTAATATGGCATTTGAATTGATCAAATCTTAATGAGAACCAGGTGACAAAAAGTGAAAACTAAAATGACCCAAATAAATGGCATTTAATATATTGCCTGGTTCGTTGCTTCCGTTTCCCTATCGCAGGGCAAATTATTGCGTCAGGTGACCGAACGCAGAGATGCGTTCGGTCTCTCTCTATCTACAGTAACTCGCGCTTTACTGTAGCACTGCTACAGTAAAGCGCGGGTTACTGTAGACAGAGAGAGACCGAATGCATCTCTCTGTCAGGTGACCTGATGCAATAATTTGCCCTATCGCAGACGGCCTTGAATACACAGATTTATCCTTAAAGGGAAACTAAATAGAACTTCCATGGAGCTCTTCGTCCTTTCCAACTGAGCTCTCTATACTGATTCATCCATTCGACCTTACCTCCGTCCAAACTCCTCCCACACACGAACTCCTCTACCTGCTCTATCCAAACCTTTCAAGACCGAACTCCCAGACCTCCGTTCAGCTCTCAGCCTTCACTCTGGCCGAATACTCAAAGAACCCTCTTGTTTTGCTGCAGTTCTTTTATTATTATTATTATTTTATTTTCTTAAGATATTATTTGCAGTTAGTAATGTTGACTAGAGTTATTAGTTATTAACGTTTTACCATAGTTAGTAATATTAATTAGGACTATTAGTTTTTTTTTTTATTTAGCTGTTAGTCTTATCCAATAATTTTTTATTTTTTTTTGTAGTTATAAAATCTATCTTTAGTTGTAAAACCTGTTATTAGTTTTAAAATCAGTTATTAGTTTTCTTTTAAATATATACGTCTTTAATTTTGAAATCTGTTTATTAGTTTTAAAATATGTTATTAGTTTTAAACCCCCCCTCCCCCCTTCACTCTCTGTGTCGCCCTAAGCGCCGTCTCGGGCGATTCTAGGGTTCCCTTCTTACCTCGGTTTCTCCTGCGCCTCACGTCCTCTCCGACGGTGCAATCAAGCAATTTGTTCCATTTTTTCCATTGTTGGTTCTCTTTTTCGCTTTCGACCATATTTGGGCTAAGCTGCGATGGCGGGGGCTTCCTCCTCGACGCCCTGGGGAAATGTTCCTACCAAGGTTCAAGACTCGAACAAAGGTTTCTTTAGCTTGGACTCGAAGGTTTTCCTTCTCCTCCAAAATCATGTTCCTTTAAAGATGTTCTCGCTGGATCTTCAGCAGGTGTACCCTACCTTCACTAGTCCCATCTATTTTTAATGGTGTGACGGTATGCTCTCAGATGATGATGTTTTGAACCTTGCTTCTCCTTTTCGTTTCACTTTAGTGTGTAAAGTTGGCCTCCGACGGCCAAATCTGGACGTGATTCGTGCTTATTTCAGTAATGTGAAATTGTCGGGTTTCTATTCGGTTGGTCTTTTAGATTTCAAACATGTTGCTATTCAGCAATCCAACGATCTTGATTACAATCGTGTTTTTGTCCATAGATCTTATTTTATTCTTAACTACCAAATGCGAATTTTGAACTGGATGCCTTTCTTTGATGTGAAAGAAGAATCCCCTATTGTGCTTTTCCAACAACTCCACTAGAAAGGGGGTCGCTACCGTTACATCCACAGAGAAGGTTGATGTCCTAATTCCTTTAAATTAAGATAACACCCCTTCCACTGTTGAGAAGGTTGGAAATGAAATTTTAATTCCTTCAAAAAATGTTATGGTTTTGGATAATACTCCTTGCAACTCACCCGAGAGATGTTTTCCTAATTTTTTTTTTTTTTTTGAGAGATGTTTTCCTAATGATAAAACTATTGAGGAAGGTATTGAGCTTCTTAATATTTTTTTTCTATTGATTCCATGCTTCATAATGAAGAGAATCCCATCCTCTTGAATATTGTGGATACTAATGATAAGGGAAAGGATAGTGTAAAGGATTATGAAGAAGGGGAATTTATCCCTAATAAAATTCCTGACCCTATTAATGCAGTTCAAATTGAATATGTGGAGAAATGGGTTTATCCCAATATTACCTCTTCATCTGCTAATGTTGATTGGGCTTCTAAAACTAATAAGGAGGAAGGAGTTTTTAAGGAGAAAAAGAAAAAAAGAAAAATGGTAAAGTTCCCTTACCTGAGACACCTCGTTCTACTAGTGCTCAAGCTACTACAAAAAATTCCAATGATTAAAGCCCTTATGTGGAATGTGAGGGGGATCGAGGTGTCTGATTCTAAGACCCGTGTTAGAAACTTATGTCGTGTGCATAACATTCATCTTTTGGTTTTAATTGAACCTTTCATCTCTTCTGATAAAATTGTTAGTACTACCTCTCATTTGGGTTTTACATGAGCTTTACTAATTGTTCTAATAAAATCTGGATTCTGTGGAAGAGTCACCTCAACATCTCTGTCATCTCTGATTTTCACCAAGTTGTTCATGTGCAAATTTCTTATTCCAATTTTATTTTTAATGCTTCTTTTGTGTACGCTGCTTGTACTAGAATAGGTTGGCTCCCTCTTTGGGAACTTTTATCGGATTTTGCCCACATCTCTAATAGTCCTTGATGTGTGGGTGGTGATTTCAATATTATCTCTAGTGCTAATGAAAGGATAGGAGGTATCCCCCCTAATGTGAATGCTATGGATGATTTCAATCACATGATTTCTAATTGCAACCTTTCTGATATTGGTTTTTCTAGTAGTGCTTTTACTTGGAGTAGATCTTCTATGTGACAAAGACTTGATAGAATTCTCTTTAATATTGATTGGATAAGAGATTTTCCTATGACTCAAGTTCAGCACTTGAGTAGAACTTGATCTAACCATCCTCCTCTTTTGATGAACATTTCTGATAATAAAATTAATGCTTCTTCAGCCTTTAGATTTCAAAACATGTGGATTCCCTATTCTGATTTTTTAAATGTGGTTTCTAATAACTAGCAAGTCATTATCTCTCCTGACAATAATATTAAAGGCATGGCTCGCCTCTGGGCTAAATTGAGTAGACTAAAATAAGTTCTCAGATGGTGGAATAAATATGTTTTCAAAAATATTTTTGTGAATATCAAGGAAGCTGAAAATCAAGTTTTGGAGTTGGATAAATTGTTTTTGGATAATCTTATAGCTGATAATCTTTATAATACTGATAATGCTAAAATTCATCTTTTCCAATTGCAAAATTAGGAGGAAATCTTTTGAAAACAAAAGGCTTCTATTACTATGATTTTTGAAGGGGATAGGAACACCTCTTTTTTCCATGCTTTAGCTAATAAAAAATAGAATTAGAAGTCATATTTTCAAAATGGTTAACAGTCTTGGTTGTGTTTATGATTTTGATGAGTTAATTGTTAATTCTAGTGTGAATTATTTTGAAGAGATTTTTAATAGCTCTACTTTAACCATCCCTATTTTGGATTTTGATGTGATCCCTAATGTTGTGGATGAGGAAGATAATCGTTTACTCACTCAAACCCCTACGGAGGATGAAATTTGGAGCACTATTAAAGATATGAATAGTGATTCTGTTGCTGGCCCTGATGGGTTTACTACAAAAGTTTTTGTTAAAACTTGGGATATTATTAAAGTTAATGTTGTGGATGCTGTGATTGATTTTTTTAATTGCAACCCATACCCTAAATTCTTCTCTTCCACTAATATTGTGCTTATCCCTAAAAAAGAATCTACCACTTATTGGAATGATTTCAAACCTATTAGTCTTTGTACTTTCTTTAATAAACTTGTGGCTAAAATCATTGCTTCTAGATTAATGCGAATCTTACCGAGAATTATCTCTTTCAACCAAACTGGGTTTGTGAAAGGTAGGAGTATATTTGATAACATTTTACTGGCTCAAGAGATGGTTCATGATATTAATGCCAGAGCTGCTAGAGGTAATCTTATTTTTAAACTCTATATTACTAAGGCTTATGATAATTTGAACTGGCAATTTCTTTATATAGTGTTATCTTTGTTTGGCTTTAATCAGTCTTTCATTAAGCTTATTTAGAATAGTATTAAAAACTGTTATTTTTCTATTATCATTAATGGTCGTAGCCATGGCTTTTTTAAATCTGAGCATGGGCTAAGATAAGGGGATCCTTTGTCTCTTTCTCTGTTTATTATCGCCATGAAATATCTCTCAAGAGGCCTTGGGGATCTTTATAAAAGGACCTCTAACCTTCTCTTCCATACTGCTGGTGGCCTTCCTATTACTTATCTCAATTTTGTTGATGATTTTATTATTTTCTCAATTTCCTCTATTAAAAATATTAAAACTCTTATTCAATTTTTGTCACATTTTCAGAATATTAGTGGTTTATCTATTAATAGGGAGAAGAGTAATTTCATTGCTGGTAAATATGTGAATCATTGCAGGATCAATAAGATTAAGAGAGTGTGTAGCTTTAACTCTTCCTCACTTCCTATTAAGTATCTTGGCACCCCTCTTTTTAAAGGCAGAAAAAAGATTAATCTTTTTGACAATATTTTCACTATCTTTCAAAGGAAACTTCTTAATTGGTCTTCTAGTTTTCTTTCTTTTGGGGGTAGGTTGGTTTTGATCAAAAGTGTGTTATGTTCTATTTTTAGTACTTTTCAACCTCCCTCCACGATTTGTAATAGAATGGAAAAAATGATCAATAAGTTTTTTTGGGGAGCCAAAAACAACAAGTCTTGAATTAATTGGACCACTTGGAGCATAGTTTGTGGGGTTTACAATGAGGGCTCTTTAAATTGCAAGACTATTCTTGACACTGTGCATACTTTTCTCATAAAACTTTGATTTACCTTTTGATCTAATAACAGTTTATGGGCTCAATTTATGAATGCTAAATATTGTAAAGTGCTCAATCCTTTGGTTTGCCACTATAAATCTTTCAATTCTTTGTGTGGAAAAGGCTTTGTAAGATTAAATGGGAGGCTGAACAGTATATCCAATGGGGCCTTAGGAAAGGGAATGTTTCTTTTTGGCAAGACAATTGGTTGGGTACGTCTTCTATTGATAGTTATCTTAATACTCATATTATTGATAATACTAGAGTTTTTTCTTTCATTCATAATGGTGAATGGAACATTACAAAACTCTTGGAGGTTGTTCTGAATGACATTGTACAGATAATTATGCAAATTTCTTTACATTTATATTGCAAAGATAAAATTCTTTTCAATTTATCCTCATATGGTAATTTCAGTATTAAGAAGGTGTGGGAGGTTATTAGATTCAAAGGTGAATTCTCTCAAAACTTTGCTTCTCTTTGGCATAATAGTATTCCTTTATCTTACTCTATTTTATCTTGGAGATGCCTTAAAGGCTATTTACCTATGGACAACCGTTTGTGGAAAAAAGATTTTATCTTTGCTTCTAAATATCAATGTTGTTTTAATATTGAAAGTATCAAGCATGTGTTCATTAATGGTGTGATTGCTCAAAAAGTTTGGTACCACTTCTTTAATCTTGCTGAAATTGGGGTCTTCAATGCTAATGTGTGGTCACTGATATCTTTAAATTGTGGTTCTCTAAAGCCAATGGTCATATCCATAATTTAATTCCTATTTTAATTATTTGGTACCTTTGGAAGGCCAGGAGTGACTCTAAACACAATGAGATCAAGATGGTTGCTAATCAGATTATTAACAATATTAGAAACAAAATTATATAGTTGCACTCTGTCAATCTTATTACTATAAAAAATTTTAAAAACTACAGTCAGTTATCTACTCATTTTGGCATTAATAGTAACAATGGCCCCTTAGATAAAGCTGATCGTGTTGTGAGGTGGATTAAGACCACTTTTCCTTATGTTAAACTTAACTCGGATGGATCGGTTTGTTCGAATGTGGCTGGTTTGGGTGGGATCATCCGCAACCATAATGGTAGTCCTATTGCTGCATTTTTCGGCCCTCTGAAACTTTGTTCTGTTATCACTATTGATCTTTTGGGTTTACTTCATGGTTTAAACATCTGTTTGAGACTGGGTTTTGATCAAGCATTGATTGAGGTTGATTCTAAACTCTTAATCCATATTATTATGGATGAAAATGCTGGTAATCCTCACAATTTTTACACGATTAGAAAAATAAAGTGTCTCTATCCAAGCTTAATTACCATATTTCACATATTTATCGTGAAGGGAATGCTTGTACGGACTGGTTGGCTAAATTTAGTTGTCAACTTAATATTTATCAAGAGCTTAATGTTTGTAATCTGCCCTCCCCTCTTAAAGAGCTTATTACTCTGGATAAAACCAGGCTTCCTTACCTTCATCATGCTTGAGTATCTTTATATGGTGTTTATGGCTCTTTCTAGCGATTTTTCTTTGGTCCCTTTACCATATTTTTCTTATAGCTTTTGGGGTATTCCCTATTTAAACTTTTGGAAGCTTGGGAGTTTTTTTTATAGTGTCCTGACTATTATTTTGTCGAGGAGTTTAAGGGTTTGTTCCTTTCTGCTTGGTTTACCTGGGGGTGCTGGTGTTCTGTGGGATAATGTTTTATGGTTGGTCTGCCAGCTGCAGGTGATTGCCACTCATCCGTGGCTGCTGAATTTGGCTTATCTGGCTCGTTACAACAAGCTCGCCCTTTCTATGAAATCATTTATTATCTATATTTTTTGTAGTCTTATTGGTTTTTGTGTCTGGGAGCTTGGGACTCCTTTCCGTTTCTTCTTTTTTATTAGGTTGTGGAGGTTGCTTAGGGAAATTTCTACTATGTTTTGGGGGTTATCTGGGGTGTCTTGGTGCCTCGATCAGCTGTAGGGGATTGCCAATGTTTCTTGGCTGGTGAACTTCTCGGATCTATTTTTTTCTTAACCCCTTAATATCTATTTCTATGTTTATGAGCTGACCCCTTATTCTGGTAAAGTTGGGTTAACTATGAAGTTATTTGCTCCTAGAATTATCTCTGTTATGCTTGAAGCTACCTTCCATGTTATCAATTTAATTGGCGGGGGTATTAACCTCACTTCCTTTTCCAATTGCTTTAATATTTATCTCTTACAATTATGCTGCTTTATTAATGCTGTATTATGGAGTTTTTCTTTTATGCAGCTTCTCTATCCTGAATTTTGGGCTCACAAATTTTGCAAGGATTTCACGACTTCTTCTTCCCAAAGCTCCTTGAGATTTGCTTATTCTTTTTACAGGAAGACTGAGCTGAACGTGATTATTCTGCTCTTCCTTTTTTGGGTGTTGTCTTCTTACAGCCCTAGAATGTGCTTAGGTCTTTTTGTAACTATTTGAAAAAGGAACCACCAGCACTTAGGTTTTCTTTTGTTTTCTAATGTAGCTCTTTTGAGCATTAGAGAGCTAGATGTGCCTTCTAAGGACATTGTAACTTCCTTTTTGGATATTAATACGTAGGTCCCTCTGTGGATTTTAACCAAAAAAATGTTATTAGTTTTAATTATTATTTCTTTTTTTTTTGCATTCAATCATTCACTTATGGTTAGTTGTTGCTATTATCTTATATAATTAATTAGTGTTAATTATAATTGACAACTAGACTTGTTATTGTTATTATGTGTATGTACATTTATGAAAATAAGAAAAGGGGAGAAAATTCAAAAAAAAAAGAGAGAAGTTTCAAAAAAGAAGAAAAAGAAAGAAAATAAATAAATAAAAAGAAAGAAAAGAAAAAAAATATTACAAATTTTGGAAAACCCGTTTCGGCGCTTGTAGCGCGATGAGTAACCACCCATGCATGCTTTTCTTAGCATGGTGGGAGGAAGCTTGTCGCGGTGCTTGTGGCGAGGCGAATAATCATCCTAAAATCCTATTTTAGGTATTTGTGACGTGCTGAGGGACCCCCGATACACATTTTTCTTAGCGTGGTGGGAGGAAACTCGATACGACATTTACGACGAAGGCAGGCGAGCCTTGTCTTTGCTTTTCTTAGCACAGCGAGACAAAAATATAAATACCCAACAAGGAAATAATTGCTTTTCTTTTTTAAATATCTGCTTTTAATAACACATGCACACCTTTCTTAGCGTGGTAGATGACAAACAAAAAAACTACAGCCACAGTGTCTTACAAACACCGGCTGTGCACGTCTTTTTTGACGTTGCGAGTAGGTTGCCTCTTGGTTTTTCCCTAAATGGGAGAGATGCTGCGAGGCTGCCGAAATTTTGTCTTAAAAAGACAAGGACTTGCACAAATTTTTGGACAACAAGAAACTCATCTTTGGATAGCAGGGACAAAAAAATGGATGATTAAAACTTAAACCTAAATAAATGAGCTCAAACTTAAACTTGATTCAAACACTACTTTTTGGATAGCAAAGAAATCATCTTGGACTCAAATGTGCTTTAATCAAATGACATTAAACATATGATGAATTTAAGCATAAATGAAATAATCAATGAAGAATTTGAATTTAAATAAGCTAAGTGCAAAGCACTTTAACTTGAATTGATGATGAAGAATAGAACCTAAACCCTAAAGTTAGAATCTCCAACTCATAAAGTTGATGAATTTTGGATATACAAAGCATAAAGCTTATTTTCAATGAAGCTTTAATGTTAATTGAAATGATGCATGGTTTGATCCTAAGCGAGATCATGAATAAACATCACAAGTCGTATAGGGATCAATCACAAAGTTTGTATTAAAAATGCAAGCATCCTACAAGATTAAGTGCAAGAAAACACATGCAAAACTTATGATAAATAAAGAATTTACAATTATCATCTCAAATTTTGATGAACACAAAAAAGAGGAAATTGTGAAATGGTATGACTTAGTTACAAAGCCATCATATGAGAACTTTGGAGCATCATAGTTGGTTTGTAATATAAGGCATAACTAACTCCTAAAGAGCAATTGATTGAACCAAAATGGGGTATGCCATGAGTAGAAGCAATGTATCTCTATCATGCTCTTAAGTGATTGAAGATGATTTGTGTCGAGCAATCGACACAAGGTGCATAGTGAAACTATCATCCACACATAAGTCCTTTGCAAACTATGAGCTGTGTCCAAACACAATGAAAGGTTTGTAATCTATAGCTTTATTCGCTCACCGGTAATAGTCAGATGAAAGAACAACCACAAGATTGAAATCAATGATGCAAGATTTTTAATCAACATTAAAGAATCGTCGTGCTAGCTCAATTGTTCATTTGCTTACGAAGAACAACCTATATGTGCAAAAATGCAAGTGCCTATATAGGATCAAGAACTTGGGACATGATATGTTCACCATTAACAATATAAAATTTTTAACTAATGATTAATGATACTGGCATATGAATCTAAATACGATTAGTAATGAATAAACAATAGACTCCTCACATGCAAGGGACAACAATCAACAGACGATTGTGAATGCAGTGAATTCCCTACGAACATGGGTGGAAGCATATGATAGAGATAATAATTCCTCACATGGGCAATTTTAACTTATAAACAAATGCACTGTACCCTTATCAATAAAGACGACCAACATCAAGACACAAATGAAGGCATCCAACCTCTCAGGCAATGAAAATTAAGAAGGGATATACAGTTTGATTGCAAACAGTCAATGACAGTTGACTCGAAAAGGAACACCATAATCGCCTACGAATGTCGAATGTCAACACACCATGAATAAGATAAGATGATTGATGAATGTGTGGAAAGGATATCAATAATGAATGCAACCCATTCAGTAGTCAACCTCAGTTCATAAATGAGCTCATTCATCTACTTGTTGGCAGTGGTGGTGGATTTGTAACAAATACAATACGCGCTTGATGACTTTGTCAAAAGGCAGGAATGAAAGGAGCGATAATATTTCCATCGTCACGACTCAATTCCATGAAAAACACATCAATACCCTACAAGTTTGAGGGTTCAACGACATTGTCAAAGACCCATTCCACATTCAACATGTCGATTGCAACCAGAAGGATTTGACATGTATCAAAGAATAATGATGATATATATAAGTGTATTCAAGTAAATGCCCTCGCACATGCATCATAATTTGTATATACATAGGTACAAAAAATGGCATATATAATCATAACACCAGCATGGGCCCCGACAAGTATGTTATTGGGTACACACATGATATCTAGGGATGCTACGCAGGTCAATAAATAAATCTAAGTTCGAGCCCAATCCTTTTATATTGGTAGATAGGAGTCGACATGGCTCAAACTATTAAATAAATATGCGGTCGTGAGGTAAACCGGGATATTTATTTTATACATTCATATTACGCCTTAAAGGTCTATAATAATGAGAATTCACTAATAAAGGCATAAAACCTATGAAACCCGATCCTCTGTCGACAGTCAAACAGAGTCGACAATGTTCAACCTATAAATAAAAATGCCCCAAATACCCCGATGATGGCCATGTTGACTATAGATATCAACTGGAGGGGTTCATAAATATTTTCAAATGCTAATAAACTACTCCAAAATCTAAAAACTCAAAAAAAAAATCCAAATGTCTTAAAATTGAAACAAACCCATCAACCACTAAAAGCAAAATCCATCCATCCTCCGAACAAGTTTGCCGAGGTGGACAAATTCAAATATAACTTTAGCTCATATAGAGCTAATGCCTAGTCAAAAATATCACTATGACCCATTCTCAAACAATCTCCTACCAATAAAGATGTGGTACATGTCCTCTGACCGGCAGTTTTGCCGCCAAATGGCACCGTGGCTGCTTTGTCTTCTATACACCGTAGCTGTTGTGTTTACTCTCATGGATGGGTTTGACACTTCACTTCTTCTTTTATATGTCAAATGCTTAAATATCTACTCGTCCCATTATACTTGCCAAATTACCTTTTTGTGTTGGAGTGTCTTCTTTGTGCAGATCTGGTGCCCACAAACTTGGCTTTATAATTTATGCAGGATATCGCGAGCTCTAGCTTTTTGAGTTATTGGAGGTTAGCCTATATTTTTTGTAGGAAGATTGTGCTGAATACTATTATATTGTTCTTCCTTTTTTGGGTGCTGTCTTCTTGCAGCCCTAGAATGTACTTAGGGTTTTTTTTATTATTCTTAGTATAAGGAACCACTGACTCTTAGGATTTATTTTGCTTTCTCTTGTAGCTATTTTGAGCATTAGCGAGCTGGAGGTTCTTTTTAAGGATCTTGTAACCCCTTTTTGGTATTAATGCGTAGGCCCCTCAGTGGGTTTTAACTAAAAAAAATAGTAATAGCTCTCCAATGCATATAGCAGAGAAGAAAAAATATTAAGCTAAATCATTCCAACTCCACATCAACCATATATATATATAAGAGAGAGAGAGAGAGAGGGAGGGAGAGAGAGAGAGAGAGAGAGAGAGAGAGAGAGAGAGAGAGAGAGAGAGAGAGAGAGAGAGAGGCTATAAGATAAGGGCAAAAGAGAAGCAGCCATAAAAACTTAAAATTTCAATAAAGTGGCACTCTATTAAGAAATATAAAGTTTAATATATAAGGAAATTTACATGTACATGAATTTTTTTTAATCAATCAAATATGTATACAATAAATGAAACTATATATAGTTTATGTAAAAGTATACAACAACAACATATCATTTATTTCAGAGAGCATGTTTATGCAACCCTAATTTTATTCTATATATCTACATAAAATGTGATATTACATTAAGTTCAAGATGTTGTTGGGATGACAGTCCCGATATTGGTCAACATAGCATTTGCAAAGAAGCTTTTAGCAGAACCACCACCATTTTTAATCAAGTTGATATCTTGTAATATTATACCACTGCATGGAAAGCTTTTGCTGCAGTTGAAATTTATTGCAAAATTTGATGCACTTGTACCCATGATATTGTTGTATTGGACATTACTCACTTGCACTGCTGATTTCTGCATAGAATAATAAAATTATTATCTACAAATTTATCGATAAAGAACCTATTAATTTGAAAGATGAATATTACTAATATTATCTTTGAATGAATATTTTTACTTTTTTGACATAATTTTTCAAAAGTAGCATTTTTCAACCATAATTTCAATTTTATTCATTTAAAAGAAACTTTTAAATTAAGCTTTGTACAATTGTTTTATGTAAACCTTCACAATTTTTTTATTGAATGCTATTGCTATCACAGAAATAGTTAAAAAATAATATCAAATGAATTGTAAGATTATGTGCTTATATTTTGATTTGTGATAACTTATTGATATACCTGTTGAGCGCATGGCTTGGTGGAGTCACAGTAGTTTTGATCGATGATTATTGGATTTTCAACATTGCTCATTTTTATGTTTTTGAATAGTATGTTCTTTGCATAACCACTTCCACCCTACAAAAAATTCATTGCTAAAGTAAGCATAAGGAAATGAATAAAAAGAAAAAGAAAAAAAAAGCATAAGAAAATGAAATCATTTGCTTGTATTGAGTTAGAAGTATATGCCTAAGGATTGAAAAGATATATAACTTTATATGTATTCACATTTATACATATTTAGCCTATTATTAGTTTACATAGAAACATCATATTCTTGTTTTATCGCTACTTTTTTAAATGCAAAAGAGTGTTCTTATGTATATAATTAAGGCTGCAAATGAACTATTGATCGATATTAATTACTAAGTCGCACAATTAAAAATAAAGAAAATTTTACAAAATAAAAAGAAGATTTACATATTTAAATATAATATAATAAATTTATAATCATTAAATAATTTTAAAAGAAGTATCAATTATAATTAATCAATGATAATTTAAATTATGATTATGTCAAAATAGATTTAAAGATCATAAAATTAATTTAAATTAAATTTAAATTTGAATATATTGATCTAAAATTTATATTTCATAATTTATTTGAATACCTGCCATGTCTTGATATGAACCCCATTTGAAGTACCAATCAAATGTGCAGTGTCTATAGTCACACCTAAGACTTGATCAGTGGAGCCCTCTGCTCCCAGACTTCCGATACTAGGTAACATATTAAAATTTAAGATATGTTAAAACACATTTACTAATGTCATTAATCATAGCTTAAAAAATAAGTAGACTTAGATTTGATTACATGTCATTAAAATATAATTAATTCATTTAAATCAACAAGGTCAATGTAAAGGTAGATTTTATTTATATACCTAATTCCATGACCTGGGCCACAAGTTATGTTAGTAGCATGCACATCTTGAGATCCGCCCACTATTGATATACAATCATCTCCTATAAATTAAAATAATATATCAAACATTAATGAACCTTTTAAATCATTTTTTTAATACTGATCATCATTTCAACCTTTTAAATCAAATTGAAGTAAGTATTCACCCAAATCAATTTGCATGTATATATATATATATATATATATATATATATATATATATATATATATATATATATATATATATATACCAGTGACTGTAGACATTAATGTAAAACATACCAGTGGCAAAGGTGCATTGGTTAATAGTAATATTTTGTGTTCTTGCAATATGAATTCCATCTGTGTTAGGGCTATTGCTGGGTGCAACTATACTAAGGCTTGAAGCAATGACATTCTTGCTGTTCTCGAACATAATGTGGATTTGTTGGCTATTAATCACATTTAAGCTCTCTACTGTCAATCCATTGCATGCATTAAAAGTTAAGGCCTGCATCAAAACACAATATATATATTCCAAGAATATTAGTTTGATGAAAATTTTTATATTTAGAAAAAAATAAATGTATTGGATGATGATACATACCGTAGGTGCATCTTTGCATGGCTGAAAGGTAATTTTATACAAAACAAAGAAGAAACTAGCTAAATTAGTATGTATACCTTTAATTAATATACATAAATGTGGATTAAATTATGAAAGCCAAAATAGAATAAATTCTTACTTGCGATTTATCTACTTTGCATGATTTTTGCCACCAAATGTTTCCATTGCCATTGATGGTTCCCCCACCTAAAACAAGAAGGTTGTTTACATTGTTGAAGAGAATCCAGATCCTTTGATTCTTTCCATTCCAATCTGATGGGTTTGAAGAAGCTTCAATTGTCCCCATGATCTAATAATTACATTTATACATACATAAATGAGTGATAGAATATTTAGAGTAAAAAGTTATATATAGATCAAGGCCTTAATAATATAATTTTCATAATTTGATTTATGATGAATACCCAAATCTCACCATCACTGAAATATCTGATAAGCAAGGTCCAGAAAATGTGATGGGCTTTAATTGGTATATGTTACCCTTGGGTATCAAAAGAGAGATTGGAGTATCAGAGGAGCAAGCGGCATTCCATGCCTTTCCAAAAGCCTGGCAAAATAAAATAATGTCAAAATTGTTATGCACTTAAATCCATTTTGCATGCAAATATTTATGAAGCTTCTATTTATGTTGTAAATATAATCAAGCAAAGATACCTTATCTTACAAATTAAAGCATTTTTTTAAAAGAAGTCATGCACATCTCTTCATTTGAATTATTAATTCAATATAAATCTATTTTTTTTATTTCATAACAATATAAACATACCAAATTGACTATATATTAACTAATAATTTATTTTTGATATTTTTACTGTGCAATTTTATTTAAATTCTTTTTTTCAAAACTGATTTTTTTTATTTATATTTTGCATCAATTTTACTTTTCTTACAAAAGCACATGTAAAATTTTGTAAATTAAAAATATAATGTACATTTTTGCATTAAAATATGCATTCATGTTAAATGATAGTTTTAGAAGATATAATATTTGAAAAATATTTAAATAAATTTATAAATATAATAAATATAATAAAATTTAAGATACATATATGTTTTTGCTTGTTCAATTTTCCAAATAACTTAAATTAAAGAAAGAAAAACAAGGCAACATGACCAAAAGGACAAATTTATCCTTACCATAGTATCATCAACTCCACCACCTTTTGCACCATAGTCCTCTACAGTCAATACCTTCTCGTTGGATCGCTTAAAGTTAGCTATTTGCTGCAGCTCCTCATAATAAGCAGGTTTTGCCCTCAAACCACGCAAAGAGAAAGTTTTTAAGGAGCCGGCCACAGCTTGATCAGAGTAGACTACGCAGGAAAAGCTCTCCAAGGATAAAATAAAGAGAGAGAAGAAGAGAATCATTTTTAAGCTATATTGAGATAGATAAAAGAAACGATAAATGCAGATGAGAATAGCTATTGAAATCGGTGTTATGTCTGAAGAGAATACGCATAGAAATCGGTGTTATATATAGTAAGTTCAGATCCGAGATTGTCCTTATCAAAATCCGAGGAAACAAATTTAGAAATAGAATAGGTATCAAAGAGATTGATACGTGAGGGTCTCAGATCAGCCTTTCCTTTGCATCACATCGGTTTTTTTGCATGTGTCTTATAATAAGACTCTTATTTATTTTTCTCCAAAACTTTCAAGATGTTTAAAATGTTTCATTCTTTCCAAAATAATCTCGTTATAGGATAAGCTAAACATGAACACTGTGCTAAGAAAAAATATAGTTTATAAAGGAGAATATCTATCCTAACATTTCACAACTTCATTAAATTATATGATGAAAATATTTTTATTAATTCATTGTTGCAGGCT
This sequence comes from Dendrobium nobile, assembly GCA_022539455.1. Lineage (NCBI taxonomy): Eukaryota > Viridiplantae > Streptophyta > Magnoliopsida > Asparagales > Orchidaceae > Dendrobium > Dendrobium nobile. The sequence continues at coordinate 9,995,505 of CM039721.1, read as the reverse complement.
CCAAACATCTAACGATATAAGTTGATTTTAGCAGAAGTTGGTGAAGGAATAGCACCGAGCAGCATAGCAAGGAAGGGAGCAGAAAAATGGAAAATGAAGAAGATGATGCAGGCAAAAAAAATATATTTTTATTTTTCCTTGAGTTTAGCATCACTAAAAATCACCTTAATATGACACAAATCTCAAGTCATATTAGAATTAGAAACTTTAAAATTAAACTTGAGAACATTCATACTCCAATCTCAGCAAACTTACAGTCAATTGATTGTCTCGATAAGATGAACCCCATGACTCCAAAATCGGTCCAATCCGAGTCCAAATGAGCTCAAATAAAGGGTTTGAAGTATATTTGAAAGCTTCGTAGTATTAATTGATGATCAAATTGTATCTAAATTAGACATGCTTATTGTCGAATTGAGCAGCTCGACAAAATAAATCCAATGAGGCCTTGATCACTTTATTCTAATTTCATTAAAGCTTTTAAAAGCTTGACAAAAGCTCTATGATTGAAGAAATTAATACATATCGTTTGATATAACACTCCAACTTTGCCCAAAATTTTTCTCTATATTTGTGGAGCATGCCACTCTCAAAAACCTATAAATAGACCTCATTCTTTACAAGGGGAGGGGGTAGGGAGAGAACAAGAGAGAGCTTTCTAGCATTTTCCATCTATCGTTGTTGCCGATGACCACCAACAACCACCGTCGTCATTAAGGATCAACATGAAATCTCTACCATTTATAGAATATTAACAAGAGATTTAACCATGTTATTGGTATAAATGTCCATCTGTGGGCATCTATAATCTCTATTGGGAGTATCAAACCTGTTATTGGGTATAAAAGTCCATTTGTGAACATCTATAATCCCTATTAGAAAAATCAAACAATATTGTTGGGCATTAAATGGTTTTTCTATGAATAATTAATTTATGTACTCTCCCTCTTCTTCATTGATGAAGAAAGGAGATCTTTGTATCACTTATTACATAATTAATATTATGACGGGCCAAAGCCTCATGGTATTTTCCCTTTTTTGGGGTTTCCATGCAAGAAAATCTCTGTTCGTGTTGAATCTTCATACACTGCTAAAATGTAAAATACACATTTTACTAACTCAAATTTTCCATCATGCAACAAGTACATTTCTATTTATATGTAATAAAGGGGTCTGGATATAATGTAGTAGGATTTGTTTTTTCAACAACACTATTAATGGCTTGGTAGTTTTGATCTGATAAAGGCTAATCTCTACTTATGTGTTAGCTATTTCTTATTCTTAGCTTGCAAGATTAGGCTGCTGATCAGCTCTCCTTATGATGATGATCCACTAGTCCATCTTCCATTACCTCTTGTAATTGATGTAGAATGCTCTCTTTCCTAGCTTTTTTTTTTTTTTTTTTTTGGTTAAAACCCACTCATGGGGCCTACGTGTTAATATTCAAAAAGCGGTTACAAGGTCCTTAAAAAGAACCTCCAGCTCCCTACTGCTCGAAAGAGCTACAAGTAAAAAAGTAAAATAAAAACCTATGAGCTGGTGGTTCCTTTTTCTACCGTTACAAAAATAATGCCACAAAAACCTAGGTCTGTGAATAAACAGAACCCAAAAAAGGAAGCAACTGATGATCTCATTCTGCTCATACTTCCTACCAAAAAACTAGTAATAATTTTCAATAAATACTAATAAGCAAAATAAACTAACCTTGGCTACCGTACAGCTTTTACGAAGAGAAGTAAATAACTTCCTGCAATTATATAACACATAATAAGCATAGTCAGTAATAAGAAGACCATCATTAGATCCCAAGAAACTACCTGCAGGACTATAGGATTTCCAGGTTTTACTATCAATACAGCAGACCAAAAAGGTGTCCAAGAACCAAGGAAAATTTAAGAAATTAATATCAAAGCCTTTTGTGCAGTGCTTGTGACCCAAAGTGAGAAAAAAACTGAGCACAATAAAGATCCAGCAGAAAATCCACATCCAAATGCAAATGCAAACACCTCCGGAAAAAATACTCCAGACCAGGAACACAAAGCAGAACCACAAAATCACGCCCGGACAACCCAGCAAAAGGAAGAAACAAGAAAATAGCCCAGAAACTAAACCCAAAGACCAAAAAACACCAATCAAGAAAGCCCCAGATTATCAACGTCTAACCAGATTAAGCAATTGCTCAGGCAGCTTATCAATCTCGAAATTAATATCACTAGTAGCAGAACAACCAAACTTAGCCAACCAATCTGCACAAAAATTGCATTCTCTGAAAATATGACTTAAGGAATAGTTAAGCTTAGACATGGCCATCTGAATCTTTCTAATGAGATAGAAATACTGCGGATTAACAGGAATTTTCTTATTAATCAATTGAGTAACCAGCACAGCATCAACCTCAACTTGAACATAATAAAAGCCCTTAGACAGACATAGCTCCAAACCCTTATGGATACCCATTAGCTCAGCAAAAATAGCTTTACCCGGATATAAAGGGCCCACAAAAGCTAAAATTACCTCACCATAGCAGTCACGCAGAATTCCTCCCATCCCAGCAGATAACCGGTTCACCGACCCATCAGTATTAAGCTTAAAGAACAACTGGGAAGGTTTTAACCAACTAACCAAACGCTCCCTATTACCCACCTGATCAACATTTAAATCAATACCAATAGCCTCAAGCATAATTACCACAATTTTTGAAATGTTTCTCATTAATAAGTTTAGTATAGAAACACTGAGAGACTTATAATTAAATTCGAAATAATGACATTAGCATCAATCTTAAGACCCTAATGCTTAGACTCATTCTAGCCTTCCATATGTACCAAAAAAAAAATAGCAAAAGTTTACATATGACCCTTAGCAGGAGTCATCCATTAGAAAGCATAGCATAAATATTCTCATTACCCGTGACAGTGCAAGTATTGTTAACAGAATTAGGAAAAAACCTCCAAACAGTTTTGACCATATGCTCTCTTTCCTAGCTAATTTAAAAACTATGGATGAATTCAATAATATGATCTCAAACAATGGCTTCTCTAACATTAGCTTTTATGGCCTTAAATTCACTTTGTCTAACTACAGTTTATGGGAAAGACTGGATAGGATTTTATTTAACAATGATTGGCGTCTTTATTTCCTAATTTTAAAGTGTAACATCTAAGAAGAACTTGTTCTTACAATGCTCCTCTTCTATTGAGAATTAGTCAAAGAATTACCCATGGGATCATTCCTTTTAGATTTCAAAATATGTGGTTGCACTCTACTAATTTCTTTGTGGTCATGGAGGATAATCGGGAAGTCCTACTGCTTATTTTGAGGGGTCGAATGATATATTGGTTTTTGTCCATAAACTAAAATTACAGCCTTCGCACCACTGTTAGAAATGATTCTAAGCACAATGAAATCAATATGTATGCTAATTAGATCATTACCAACATTAGGAATAAGGTACTACAATTGATCTCTGTGAACCTTATTTCTTCTAAAAACTTTAGGAGTTTTAATATGTTAGCCAGTCATTTTGGGATAAATACTGATAACCTGCTGTGGGAAAGCTGGACCGTATTGTTAGATGGCTCAAACTCATGTTTCCTTATGTTAAACTTAATACGGATGTGTCGGTTGGTGTTAATTCTGCTCGCATGGGTGGCATTATACGCAATCATATTGGTAATCCTATTGCTGCTTTCTCTGGACCTCTGAATTTGTGTTCTGTTTTGAATGTCGAGCTATTAGGTTTATCTTATGGTTTAGATATTTGCTTGAGATTGGGTTTTAATCATGTGAATATTGAGGTTGATTCTAAACTTGTTATTCATATGATTTATGATAACAATGCTGGTTGTCCGCAGGATTTTTACACTAAAAGGAAAATTAAAATGGCACTTTCTATGCTTACTTTTAATATTTCCCATATCTATCGTGAAGGTAACGCGTGTGTGTATTGGTTGGCTAACTATGGTTCCAAAAGTTATACTCTTCAGGATTTGCCTGTGAATAATCTGCCTCCCCTTCTTAAGGCATGATTACTCTGGATAAGAACGTTCTTCCTTATATTCATCATGCTTAACTACTCTGGTTGTGTGTTTTTTATTCTTGTTAGCTGCTCGTGTGAACTGCTTTGTTTTTGCCATTATGGGCTGGGCTGTCTTCCTAGTATTCTGCATTTGCTGTTGTGGGTTTTTACGGGGGTCATTTGGTTTTTCGGGTTACTTTGGGCTTTGATCGACTAACTTTCTTCTATGATGTAGTTTTATATTTATATTGTTCAGCTGGTGAGTCATTCAGAGTTGTCTATCCCGTATAACACTCAGGTTTGTTTTATTGATGTTATCTTGATGGTTACCACTGAGTTTTTTCTATGTTTTGAGTATTTCTGGGTTTACTAAGAGAATTATTGTCTATAATATGGCGGTTATGAGGGAGAACTTCTGGATGTCAACTCTGTTGTTTGGGGCAAGTCCTTTATTAGTTCTTCCTGGTGTGATCGGAAGGGGTTTCATGGGTTTCTTTCGGTTTCTGGAGACATGTCTTTCAATAGTACTCATATTGATTGGTCTAATTTTTGTATTATTTACTACTTATCTAATATTTCTTCTTGGAGTGTTCCTTGCAGGTAAAATTTCACTTTAGTATTTTAGAGCTTCAATGATTGTAAGGTTCTCTCGTTTCATATTTCGCAGAGCCCCTCTTTTTTTTATAACCTTTTTTGCAGGAAGATTGTGCTGAATGGGATTGATCTGCTCTTCCTTTTTTCGGTGTTGTCTACTTGCAGCCCGATCTTTTATTTATGTTCTTTTTGTAATCTTAGAAAAAGGATCCACCGGCTCTTAGGATTTATTTTGATATGATTTCTCTTATAGCTCTTTTAAGCAGTAGCGAGCTAGAGGAGCCTTCTAAGGACCTTGTAACCATTTTTTGGATATTAACGCGTAGTCCCCTCTGAGGATTTCAATAAAAAAAAAAGAAGAAGAGAACAAGATTTCAACTTAGTTTTATTTATTTTTAAGAAAACATTATTAAAAAAATTTTTGGGTATGCTTGTTTTCTTAAAAGCATCAACATAAATTTTTTTTTTTTTGTCACAATATTAATAGAAAAATCATGGGAATTATTCTTAAGCGAAAAATTTATTATAAACAACTAAAGAAAATATAACTATATTGATAAAACAGTTTATTCTCCTTCTAAATAAATATAAAAAAATTATTATAGCTATCTCCCTGCCAATGTCATTTTTTGCATGCTTGTGCTTCTAAATCGAGAGAAGAAAGTTTCAAACCTTATCAACAACTCATCCCATGTGACAAAAATTTTATAATTGTTGATATTAATGATAGTAATCTTATAATTACTAATACTCATTATCATATTTAAACAATAATTATTTTTTTTAATATAAAGGAAACCCAATTTTAAAATTAAACACTGAACAACAAATTAATTAGGGCTTTCGATTTAGTAATCTTTATTTTTCTACTTATATTTAAATTTGTAACTTGTCTAAAGTCCACCTTATCTAAGATATAGTGTGTTGGATATGAGATATTATTTTATTCTTTGTAAAAAAAAAATCTTAGCCTCAAGTTTCTTATGAAAATGAACTGAGAACCGAACCATTTCTTGGCTTCGAGTATTTAATGTCTTGAATTTCAGTAATAACAATTCAATTTTTTTTTTTTTTGTTAACACCCACTCATGGGGCCTACGCGTTAATACTCAAAAATCGGTTACAGGATCCTTAGAAGGTTCCTCCAGCTCGCTACTGCTCGAAAGAGCTACAATTAAAAAAGAAAATAAAAAACCTATGAGCCGGTGGATCCTTTTTCTATGATTTTTTTTTATTAAACCCACAGTAGGGGCCTACACGTTGATATAATTAAACTGTTACAAAAGTCTTTAGAAGGGTCCTCCAGCTTTCTACTGCTCCAAGGAGCTACAAAAAAAACTCAAAATAAACCCTAAAAGCCAGAGGTCCCTTTTCCTATAATTACAATAAAAACAAAGATAAAATCTAAAATTGTATACCCAAAAAAGGAAGCTCAGATAGTAATCGTTCAGCTCACACTTCCTGCAAAAAGGAAAACTACATTCCAAAAAAGTAGATGAAAACAGTAAATAACTTACAAATGATTTGCAAAAACAACTCAAGATTATCTGCAAAAACCAAGCCAGATGATCATGCAAAAACACTCCGAATATTTAAGTTAAAGCATCAAAATAGAGAACAAAATTATACCAAATACTATTACACAATTAATATCTCCACTCAAAGGTATATCCCGAATGCCCCCTCCAAAACAGAAATTCAGTCCGAAACTCAACCCAAAAAACTTGCAAGTTATCCTTCAAATTCCACACCATCCCAAAAACCCAGGAATTCAACTTTTTACCCCAGACGAATAGAGTCCCAGGAAAGTAACAGTTATCGTTCCAGCACCACCTACCACCATGATAACTATCACGGAGGAAAACAATAAACCCAACCAGGCACATAAAACCCCACCACCAATCCAGCAAAGGACTAATCATCAGATTAATAAAACAACCACCAGCCAATAGGTAATCAACAAGAGCCCCCATCCAGCCAAACAGCAGCCAAAATAAAACCAGAACAACCCCAAAAAATTAAGTGTGGTGGATATAAGAGTTACCACACTTATCCATACAGATCATGCAAAAAAAAAGAAGTAGGCAAATTGTTCAAATTAAGCTCCTAAAACACCCCACTGTGGGCGCCAAACTTTGCCAGCCAATCGGCACAGGCGTTACCATCACGTTTTACATGAGACATAGTAAAATTTAAATTAGCAAGACAAATATTAATTTTCCTAATAATGTAAAAATCCTGCAAACAGCCCACAAAATTTGCAGACATAACATGAATGAAAGTTTAGAATCCACCTCAATGTTGATAACCTGGTAATCATGCTTCATACAATCTGTACCCCTGGTGTAAAGCCATGAGCTGACCGACAAAACAGAACAAGGTAGAAGACCGAAAAAATACCCAAAGGTTTGCCATTATGATCTCTAACAATGCCACCCAAACCCACATTATTAGCACTAATAGATCCAACAATATTCAATTTAACAGTCGGATGCTTCGGTTTAACCCACCTTACCATACCCACAGTATTGCTCCCAGAAGAATAATCATTCATAATGCCAAAATGAGAACCCAGCCGAGTACAATTGAGAAAATGTTTACTAGAAATAAGATTAACCGACCTTAACTGCAAAATTTTATCACGAACATTAGAAATGATTTGATTAGCATACATTTTTATCTCATTGTGCTTAGAATCATTTCTCCCTTTTCACAGGAACCAAATAATAACAATAGACAATAAGTTCTGAATATGCCCTCCTAGCAATCAACCACGTTTTAATCATTCCAGCTAAAACAATCAAAATTGAAAGTAATAATACCAGCCAAATTAAAATAATGATGCCACACTCTCCTAGCTATAGCACTATTGACAAAAACATGCTGGATGGTCTCAATGTTAGAACAACACTGGCACTTAGAGGGGAAAATAAAGCCTTTCTTCCATAAAAGGTTATCAACCGGTAAATAACCTTTCAAACACCTCCACGTTAATATAGAATAGGATAGAGGAATATTGTTGTGCCAAATAAAATTAAACAAATCAGAACTATCACTTTTAACTCTAAACTCCTCCCAAACTTTATTAATATTGAAATTACCCGAAAAAGCCAATTTAAAAACAATTTTATCCTTCTGGTTCAGCTGAAGAGGAATATGCAAAATTTGGTCAACAATATCATAAGGCACATAGTCCCGTAATTTATTAATGTCCCAACCCCCATTAAGAATAAATTCCTTAACTTTACTATTAACAATAGAATGGGTATTAAGATAGCTATCAATAGAAGAAGAACCCATCCAATTGTCTTGCCAAAAGGAAATCTCCCCTTTGCTGATTCCCCGTTGAATATTCTGCTCCGCTTCCCACTTCACATCACAAAGCCTCTTCCAAGCAAAAGAGTCACCAGCTTTAAAATTGCAAGACACAGGATGAAGCTTCTTATAATATTTGGCTAACATAAAGCGAGCCCATAAACTATTATGAGCACGAAAAGAAAACCACATCTTATGGGAAAAAGCATGGACAGTATCCACCACCGATTTGCAACCAATAAATCCCTCCTTGAACTTACCACATATGTTAATCCACGAAGCCCAATTAATACAATTCTTGTTGTTAGATGCCCCCAAAAAAAACTTATTAATCATTCTCTCCATACGCAAACAAACAGAGGCAGGAGGTTTCATAGTATGAAACATGAATATATGAATAGAATTTAAAACACTTTTAATTAAGACCAATCTGCCCCCAAAAGAAAGGAAATTTGACGACCAATGCAATAATTTTTTTTGAAAGATCGTAAAAATATTTTCAAACAAAAAGATCTTTTTCCTACCTTTAAATAAGGGAGTACCAAGATATTTAATAGGTAATAAAGTATGATTAAAGAAACAAACATTCTTGATCCTACTATTTTTGTTCCTATTGATATTGCTACCAGTGATAAAACTACTCTTCTCCCTACTAATAGAAAGACCACTTATATTCTGGAAAGAGGATAGAAAATCAACCATAATTTCACATTCAATAGAAGCATTGGCAAAAACAATAAAATCAGCAAAAACTAAGATGAGTAATAGGAAAATCCACTCCATACGAAAATTAAGCATAGGAAAGTTTTATAAAGCTTCTCATAACCTCTGGACAAATACCACATGCAATAATAAACAAAGCTGACGATAAAGGATCTCCTTGCCTCAAACCATGCTTGGAAGAAAAGAAACCATGCTTTTTACCATTAATGATAACAGAGAAAAAACAAGACTCAATACTATTCTTGATAAGGTTGATGAAATTACTATTGAATCCAAACAGTTGCAAAATATTGTAAAGAAAATCCCACTTCAGGTTATCATAAGCCTTAGCAATGTCAAGTTTAAAAAATAATTTCCACCATTACCTTTAACACTTGATATCATGCACCATCTCTTGAGCCAATAAAATTATTATCAAATATACTTCTACCTTTAACAAAACCAGTTTTTGATTAATAGAGATAATCCTAGGTAAAATGAGGGACAATCTAATAGCAAATTTTAGCCACCAACTTGTTTGAAAAAGGTACACAAACTAAAGGTCTAAACTCATCCAAAAATTAGGATTATCTTTTTCGGGAACAAATAATATTAGTCGAAGCAAAAAACATAGGATAAGTATTACCTTTAAAGAAATCATGAACAGCATCCACCACATCATTCTTAAAACACCTCCCAGCATGAACAAAAAATTTAAGTATAAACCCGTCGGCCCGGCAACGAGTCCCATTCATCTCTTAAGAATATTCCAAATTTCCTCCTCAGCAGGAGTGTGTGAGCATTAATTTTCATCACCCCAATTAACTTGGGAATAACATTAGCATTAACAATAGGACTAGTTAATTTAGAGCAATTAAAAATATCTTTAAAATAATCCACACTAGAAGAAATAATTAATTCCTCAGTATCAAAAACCTTCCCATGAGCATCCACCATTCTATGGATATGATTTTTAATCCTGTTTTTGTTAACAATAGCATGAAAAAAAGAAGTATTCTGATCCCCTTCTAAATTAATTTTGAAAGCAGCTTTTTGTTTCCAGAAAATCTCTTCTTGATTCTGTAAAGAAAAAAAGATGAAGTTTAGCACTATCCAGATTAGACAAATTAATGCTCGAGGGGTCATCAATCACACAACTTGTCCAACTCCAGCACATTCATTTCGGCTTCTTGATTTGTCCAAAAATATTTAAAAAGGTATGCTTTTACCACGAATTCAACATTGTTTAAGCCTACTAAGCTTAGCCCACAACCTGTCCATGCCATTAATATTAATTATTTAGAAACACATTATCATTCCAATTAATAGAAACAACATTAAGGAAATCAACATGGTCTCGCATATATTTTGAAACCTAAATGAATTAGCATTCTTATTATAACTTTGACCAACATTCATAAGAAGTGGAGAGTTATCAGATAAAGTTCTACTTAAATGCTGCACATTAGTCAAATTAAAACTACTAATCCACTCATTATTAAAAAGGATCTTATCCAGTCTTTGCCACAAAGAAGCTCTATTCCAAGTAAAGGGACCACCCGAATAACCAATATCAACTAAATTACAGTTATTAATCATTTGATTGAAATCATCCATAGCCTTATGATTTGGATTTTTACCCCCAACCCTTTCACTAGCATTAGAGATAACATTAAAATCACCTCCCACACACCAAGGACCCTTCGAATTCATAGCAAAATCAGCTAATTGTTCCCAAAGAGGAACACGACCCACTCTAGTACAAAGAGCATACACAAAAGAAGCATAAAACGAAAAAATAACTAAGAAATTTGAGTATGCACAAACACTGATGTTAAAATAAAAACAATCGAAATACTAACATGATTTTTCCACATAATTCAAATCTTATTAGAACAATTAGTAAAGCATTTATCAAATCCCAAACGTCTGGTCACCGCCACACTGTTATCAAAACTAATAAAATGCTCCAAAAGCACCAACATGCTAATGTTATGAATACGACAAAGGTTCCTAATCCTAGTTTTAGAATCAGCCCCCCCAATACCCCTAATATTCCAAATGATCGTATTAATCATTGGGAACTCTAGGATTAGCTTGAGCCCTCGTTGACCGAGGTGTATCCGGTAAGTGAACTTTCCCGTTTTTCTTTTTTTTCTTTTGCACCTTAGGAGAACCTTCTTCCTCACTATGTTTAGTAGCATCCGCATTAGAATTAGAGGAAAACTCCTTATTCAGTTTATCCCTATTGTCCACATTAGTATTTTTTCCAGGAACAAATTCCTCTTCTTCACAATCCTCAGTAATAGCTTTTCCCTTATCAGCAATAGTAATGTTAGGAATATCATCACCCTCCTCATCATGCTGTAGCATAGACTCCACCGAAATATAAATGTTAGAACTCTTCTCACTTCCTTCATCCTCATTAATTAAACCTTTCTCAGGTGAATCAGGTTTTTTCTCACTCAAGACATCCTCCTCCGAGGAATTAATAGAAAAATCCCCAGCTTTCTCAACAATGGGATTTTTTCCATCTGTTCATCATTCTCCATCTGTTCATCAATATTCTCCGAGATAATTAAGTTCTCATTCGCTATATCCTACTTTCCCCCCAACCCGTTGGAGTTGCTGGCATTTTTCTTTAATTCCGGGTGCAAGTTAAAACATTCAGAGACAGCATGGCCGTGAACTTGGCAATGGTTACAAACTTCCGGAACCTTTTCAATTCAACCTTTTGTAAATACCCAAAGTTTAGATCCAACCCACACTTCCTAGGCATGTTTCTTCGTATATCAACCCAACAAATATCCTAGCAACGGAAGGTCTAGTTCTAGATGCATGTAGCTTGAATCCGTCTGCAACGGCGACCAAAAATAGAACCAAAGCATACAACATTTTGATTGAAAAAATGCAGTCTAAGGTTTGGAAAAGAAATTCAAATCGGAACAATAGGAGATTCTTCTTTGACATCGAAGAAAGGCGTCCACTTTAAAATCCTCATTTGACAGTTCAAGATAAAATAAGATCTACATGCAAAAACACGACTGTAATCCAAATCATTCGACATCTGAATAGCAACATGTTTCGAATCTAAAAGACCAACAGAGTAAAAACCGGACAGTTTAAGGTTCCCGAAGAAAGCACGAATCGCATCAAGGTTTGGTCTTCGCAGACCAAACTTACCAACCAACGTAAAACGAAAGGGCGACGCAAGTTTTAAAACATCGTCATCTAAGATCAAAACAGCCGGCACACCATTAAATGTAGATTGGGTCAAAGAAGGAAGAATATCACCTGAAGATCCAGCTAAAACATCTTTAAAAGAACGAGATTTTGTAGGAGACGGTGTTTCTGAGTCTGGATTGAAAAATCCTTTGTTCGCATCTGGAAGTTGGGAGGAAATCTTCCCCCAAGGCGAGACGGAGGAAGATCCAGCCATATCCCAAAGGCCCAAAGGGCCAAATTAGCAGTAGAGCACCAGCAGTAAGAGAAATAACTGAAAATCGCTCTGGAAACCCTCCGAAATCTCACGAAAGCAGCCGAAGAAAAGAAACCCTAATATCGCCCGAGCGGCGTTAGGGCGAGAGCGAGAGCGAGGAGTGTGGCCTTTTTTCTACGATTACAAAAAGAAACAAATAAAAAGATTGGGCTGTGAGACGATAGCACCCAAAAAAAGAAGAACATAATAAGTTCGTTCAGCTAAGTCTTCCTAAAAAAAACTAAAAATAACAGAAAAATTCATTATAAAACCAAAATGAGAATACCTTGCGGTCATTGCAGCTTGTACCTCGAATATTGTTAAGATTCCTGCAAGGAATTCTCCAAAAAAAGATGTGAGACATATAGTAGGTAACATAACCTAAGTATCCAGTATTATCCCTGTTAGACCAACAGTTAATATGAGCACAAGACTGCAGAAAAAAGAGAGACCCGCAGTAATAACAATTCAATTAGATTACAACTGATCATCATAAAGAGGACGAGGAATGCCAAAGTTCAAGAAATTAAGGAATAATTAGCATGTTATTTTTTTTGTTCATTAATATGATTTACAAACGTGAAGTAGAATAATGTCTACTAAATTTAATTGAAGAATTTTTCAAAGAACTCCTCATTTTGATGCAATGTCCAAATTAATAACAGATATGTCATAACAGTACATTTTCAAAGCCTAACTAATTTTATCGTGAAAAAGTCTCATCATTACTTTACAAGTTAAATCCAAGTGCTGTTCATTTAGCTTTTTAGTTAATTTTCTTATTCCATGAGAACACGTTTTACATCTTTCTATTTTTTTTTTTTTTTGTCTGTACGAGGATTATGATCTACCATGCAAGAGGTCAATCTGAACTTCAATCCGACAAGCAACATGGAACTTTTTCTTTATAAAAAAAAATCTTTTTAATTCTTATCAATAAGCTTTATTGAAAGTCAACAGGAGACAATGAACTTTTTAAGTTGGCTTCTCTTAAGATTGGGAACTCTTTGATAATAGATACATTCTTGATAGATGGACTTCTTCAAGATTTTTTAAATGAATAAAAAAAAAAAAATAAACCTTTTATTAAGAAGTATTATCTTTTTTTTACAATATACTTTACATAGAATTTAATATCTACTCATATTAAATTTTTTTTATTCAACTATAATTTTCAATATTTTTAAAATAAATATTTTTATTATGAAAAATCTAAATGAATAAAAAAAAATTAATGTAGTGCAATCCCACATAGAGGGATAAAAACTTGATGTTAATGATTGTATACAAAATCAATTTTCTCAACTTCAAAATAAACAATTTAAAATATCATGTAATTATTTATTGTTTAATTTAGTATAAACTTTAATAAATTTAACATGCTTCATTTCATGTTTATTTTAGTTATTAATATATAATATATATATATATAAATAAATATATATATATAATATATAAATATTATATATTATATATAATATTATATATATATATGTATATAAATATAAGATATAAAGAGATATTTTAATAAGGAGCAGCTTAATTACAAAAATTGGTATAAGAAGCATTTAGTATTAATAGGAGCAAATACCCCTAAAATATTTGACACATTCAAAAATACACCAAATAATTTAGAGCATTCTGAATATGCCAAACTTTTGACATATATCAACTAAAGAGATAGAAGAGAATGAGAGAGAGAAATTTAATAAGTTAATATTTAAGTATTAGTAAAAATCTATTTAAAATATTTATAAAATTATTTTAACTATTCTTTAAAATAATAATAAATAATAAATATTTAACAATCAATTAAATTATATTTTAAATATTAAAAAAAAATAAAATTTAAATATACTTAATTAATGATTATTTTTAAACTATTTCCTTAAAATAATAATTGAATATTTAAATATTTAACAATCAATTAAAATATATTTTAAATATTAATAAAAACATAATTTTAATCTCTCCTCTATGTTAATCTCTTTTTCTCATACCTCAGCGCTCACCCTCTCCCTCTCCCCATCCCTCTCCTCCTCTCCCATCTTCTCTCTCCCCTCTTTATTGAATTATGCCAAATAATATTGACGTATCATAATACACTATATAAATTATCTGGCACATTCTGAATGCTCCAAATTTTTTAGTAAAATTTACTCCTATTAAATTTTAATCACAACAGCTTCTTATACTAATTTTGTTAACTAAATCTGCTCCTTATTAAAATAACTCCAATATTAAAGTTACATTTAAGAGTTTTAAATTTTTTTTATTGTTATTTACTAACAGTTCTCATATGGCTAGCTAATTCTGTTATACTTCTGCATATGTTGAAGGTTTTTCTTTCAGCTGCTAATACCTTTGCTTCAAGCATAAAGTTAACTTTCTGCAATTAGAACTCCTTTTTGTAGAGCCACACAACATAGGCTCAGAAACATCCCAAATACATTGTGATAGAATTACAGATGAGTAAAGCTCTCTCGTCAAACTGCCAACTTTCTCAAAGGCAAAAAAGCTTATGAGGCAGTGCACAGAAAACTTAATGAAAAAAAACAAAATTGGAGGAAACAGTATTTTCATTTTGTTTCTCTTAATTTGTCGCTGGACGCCTTGGCTCATCAAAGCTCTCACAACTTGGATCAATAACGTGCTTCCAAATCTTTTGGTGGCCAGTTAGCGGAATACAGATCTGCCCTAATATATTTTTGGTAGGAAGAGGCCCCTGATAAACATTTAGTTTTTATTCAGAAAGATGATAGTGGAGCATCAAGTTAAAATCTAAGTAGGTAAGATATGATTACCACACATGGAGTCATAAGCTATTGTTACGATTTGTCACCCATTTACAAACACAGAGTTCTCGGAACTTGCTTGAAATGATCAATTACAGGACTCAGCAAGTCAGTTTATGTGCTTTTGGAGGAAAATGTCCATTGCTGATTCAGAAATCAACTAAGTCGAGGAATAAAGAATACAGATTTGGTAGGGGAGTCCAAGCATAACAAACTCTAATGTTCAAGGCAACTTGCTGAAATGATGATAATGGAGCTCTCTCTCCCACTCTCTCTCTCTCTCCTCTCTCTCTCTCCTCTCTCTCTCTCTTGGTCTCCCCCTCCCCCTCCTCTCCCCCCTCTCTCTCTCTCTCTCTCTCTCTCTCCTCTCTCTCTCTCTCTCCTCTGTATAGCTCCCGCTCTCTCAAAACTTATTCATCGACATTTTGAACATTCTTGTGCTTCATGATCATGATAAAACTTCACCATCTTTATTGGGAAACTCATGGAAGAAAAAAAAGATTTGTGATAGCTTTTAGAACAAACACCCTATCCTATATTTCTTTACTTTTTTCCTATTGTTGAATAAAAAACCCATGTAGTCCTAAAATGAGCAATGTTAGTCTTACTGTTTGGGGTCATATCATAAGATGGTGGCTCGAGAATAAGCGTTTCATCCTTCACGGTCCCATTCACTATCAACTTACCATTATGAACCTTCAATTATTCAACAAACGACCATGAATAATCTATGCTAAAGCCAAAATATTTGAAGGAAAAAAACAGTTGGGAGCAAACATAGGTTCATAACCAGCAATAAGCATTCTAAAAAATTATCAATGCATGTTACAAAAGTAAATGATTAG